>SNQJ01S0012064.1:156275-195382 GCA_010110895.2 Picea sitchensis | reverse complement strand
GGGTAGAGGAGAGTGTGGTCGATTGGGAAGTAGATTGAGTTTTGATGGAACCAATAACACCATCCACATGAGAAGGATGACGTCTTGGATGGATCGGTATTAGATCGAGCAACATTTGGAAGTAAATCATATAGAGTACCTGATTGTGAATAAACCAAATCTAACTACTGAGCCCAAGCAATGTTTTCTTCCTCGGTGACCGCGCCACCCATAGAGACACCACGAGCGATCTTGGGTAAAAGTGATTTAGTAAACCATTCTGCCAATAATATGTCAAGAATGATTACCTTGATCATCCTTCGTCATCATCTCCACTCATGAATATGCTCAGAGATATGCACGGAGTAAGTTTGATGAATGGAGTTCAAGAGTTCAGTACCCATCTCGTAGAGAATAGGTAGTTGAAAGTGCATGAGGAAAGACATGGAAAGGGATTTGAAATCATGAAAAGAAGCATGTGGTAGTTCAATATACCTCTTTGCTATTGAGCCCGTAAGTGTTCGCTGGAAAAGACACAAATTTATAGAATCATCCATGAGGGAGTTTGATGAACACCAAAAATGGAAATTCATCACATGGTTATCTGAATCTTCTCCAGATTTTCCTTCAAATTTTGGAATATCAGAAGGAAGTTTAGCTGGAATAACTGGCCAAACCGGTGAATGAAAAATAAGATCATTCATTAACCGAGAAACGTCTGGTAGATCCAGAGTCACAAGGAATGGTAGCTGTCAATTAAGTTGGGGATGATACTGGTGCGGCATGAGAACACCACTAGGACCATAAAATGGGTTAAGTGGATAGTTGTAACTAGTAGGTCCTACTACATACGGTTGTTGCTGACCAGGATAAACAAGATTCGATGATGGCTGAGAAACATTTGCATAACTCGGTGGGTTTTGAGCATTATAAGTCGGGTGATTCGCTTTCCCATGAGGAGGATAAACGTTGTGCCCTTGAGGAGGGTAAGGAGGAGATCCTGAATGTGGACACACATTAGAGCCATGGGTAGGATAAGGTTGTTGTCCTTGAGGACTCCAGGTGGTATTTGAGATGCCGCCCGGATAAGGTTGTCCATAAAATGGTTTAGAAGGAACATGATTTGATACTCCTCCTTGTGGGTTATGATAAGACTTCCCCCCAACATGGGGTTGGGTAAATGTGCCTCCAGAAGATACTCCCCATGATTGTGAAGGGTTTCCAGCAGACAAAGGTTGCCCCCCTGCCAGTGGTGGATTAACGACAGGGGTATGAGTGACAAAGGGAGGTGGCCCTCCGGGAAGAACGTGAAAAGGGGGTTGTCCCTCGGGAAGGGTAGGCCCGCCATAGGATGATGTTATTTCAGGAGGGATAGGTCTGCTAGATGGTGGTTTCCCTCCAGTTGGTTGTATTTGGTTGGAAAGAGTCTGCACTATCGGGTGAAAATATGTCCCAGCAAGATCGCACGGAACAAGTGGAGTTGTAGAGTGAAAGTTTGTAAAAGCGCGGGTAGGGATCGAAGTGCCTTGGGAATGAGTAGAGGTGATGAGTCCAACATTAGGATAGACTTGTGCTGACACAACAATAGGGTTAATGACCTGATCGATGGGGTGATTCATCGTTTGACCAGATGGCCCACTTTCAACAGGAGGGTCATGAGGATTAAAGGGTTGTCGAAAGGATTCAAAATGCTCATAGAGATCACATCCTGATGAAGTCCTCATACAGAACAAGAAGGTGTTGGATTTGTATCTACTGTAGTGGTAGGATGAACACGAGTCCTATAATCATCACCGAAGGTTGGTTCTATGGATCCCATATATGTTTTGGTAAAATATCTCTCAGGTAACTGTGGCACCTCTTCATCTATGATGTTCCCAAGGGAGTCTAAACGAAGCAAAAGTGGTTCGAGAGGGGTTACCGACACAGATGTAGTGCAAGGAGTTGGATTCTCAACCGTAACCAAAGTGCATTCTGGATTGTTCAATGGAGGAGAAACAACACTCCCATCGTCAGATTGATTTTCTACCTCTCCACGGTAGTTGTCTTCTAGAGGTTTAGGAGGTAAGGGTTGGTATCCTTCTGGGGGAAACCCTTGCATCCTATGTGATCGATGAAGACCTTTATCATCTATAGGATCAATTTTGGAGAATAACAGTACACGCTGAAAATCTAGGGCCAACTAACAAAAAGAAAGAGCATACTCTAATAAAATCTAGGAATCAAAACCAAGAAAACAAGACTTCTCTCGATGATCGTACTAGTTGGTGATGAAATCCAACGTTTTGTGACCAAGTCAATAAGGGGCTAGGATATGGTGGAACAGTTACAATGGTGAACTACTTAATGGAATTTCACCTTGGTGCAAGCTTCCACACAGTAATTATGGATTTACCATCCAAGGATATCGAGTGAGTTTGACGAATGTTTGTCCCAGGTATAGTGAGACTTCCCTTCACTGTCATCTCATATAAGTACCTAAGGATTATGGAAACTAAGGACACCAACTCACAGTCAGCCCCTGGGCGGGTACAGTCGGCAGTCCGATCCGAACGTATGGGTAGCATAACAAGTTCGAAATCAACTCGAAAGGCTCCCACACATAATCGTGGGTATACCCTCACGTGACCCCCAATATACAATCTGACCACTACAAATAGTTGAACCACAGAGGAATAATCTTCGTAACTCACCCGAATGCGACCTTGTGCGTAACCCCTGTGTGAGAGGGGGATCCCATAAAGCCTATATGACAATTGGATTTGAATCTTCATATCTCAGGATGCTAATGTTTGTTTTGAAAACTTTGGAGAGTTTTACTCATGGCCTAATCCAAAGTGCTAATCCTAGTCTAATGTTGGTGGAAGACCCTAAAAACAAAAAATTTCTAGATAATTTTTAATTAGCGTTGATTTTATGGATGTTCTTTACTCAAAGGGTGTATGACAATGAAACTGATGGTATGATGACTCAATTCCAAAAAATTCACAAGAATATGATAAGCAATCATTTATTTCGATGAATGGCTATTTAAGGAAAAGAGAGAAAGTTGTTTTCACTATCAAACACTAATATGCAATGTACTCAATCAAATCCAATGCCATGCTAAAAATTTCATAAATGTGTTCTAATATCCAAACCAATCACTAAAATATGTCTTTTTTTCTTATATGTGAATGATAATCAGATATAAAAACTTCTAGTGTCAATCAGACTTCGGGATTAAACAATCAGAAGCAAACCTCACACAAAACAAAAATACACTCTCGTCGTGAAATAAACAAGAAGGACAAAGATAACCAAATTGCAAACAAGAACAAAAAAAACCTCAAACAAAAGAAAAATGATGGAAAGTTGACCTCAAAGATCAAATGAAAAATTTCATAGACCTTTGGATTTCCTCACAAAAGTTTTCACTCAGTCAGATAAAGGAGAAGAAAACAACAAGTTAACTCTAGGTCAACAAAGACGAAGAGTGACTTCAAGGCAAGGAAAGAAAATGCCAAATTCCCAAACAAAAGAGGATGAATTCTTAGAAATAAGGGTGTTTGAAATCCAATATCAAGATGGACTGAGAGTATGGGACCCTGAGCAAAAGCCATAACCAGGAAATAACTTCAGAAGATGCAAATTCTGGAGAATTTCTCACAAAAATGGGGTAGCTCTCTGGTGTAAGGGGCACCAGAGCATTCCAACGCTTCGTGTAAGGCTACAGGGGAGTGCTAGTGCTCTAACAACAACACGAGGGGAGCGCTCTGCTCCAAAAACTCAGAAAAAAAGCCCAAAAACTCAAAAAATCAAGGAAATTCAGTCAGTCGGGGTGATCCTGATGACAAAATGAGGCAATCAAACAAATCTAAGAACAAAAAATACAATGTGGATAAGAAAAAATTAGTGGGAAAAGGGCCAAAACAAGATTTGGGAATGGAAACAAAAATCAGAGCTCCTCATTCCCTAGTGGAGTTGCCAATTTCTGTTGTAGGTGAATCCCCCTGCGGACAAGTGGATTCCCTCTTGGTCTCTAGACTTTTAAGGCCAAGATAGAAAAGTGATTAACATGGACACTGACTTCCTTTTATATATAATCAATCCAATGAATGAAAGAGAAGGAGAAAGATATGTACCTTATTAGCAATCTTTGTCCTTGCAAAGTCATGGCTGAGCTTTGATCCTAAGCTCCCTAATAGATCTTGTAGGACAAACAAAGATACAATGGAATTCCTACTCTATTGAGATTAGCTCAATCAATATAGATCCACCTACTGCAAACAAACTCATGTGGAACAAGAACAAGTTTGAAAGAAATAAGCCAAGCATTGATTATTAATGAGAATAAGTAAACGTACTTACAATCCTTTGAATGAAGGTGCAGTAGCTTCTTCCAGTTCTCCTTGTCAAACCCCTTTGCTCAAGTAATCTCCACTGATTGATTTTATGGCATCTCCCTCATGAGATCATAAGTTTGATGTAATTCCCAATCTCCATTGTACCTTTCACCATGAGAAGGCCTCCTTATATAAACTTGTAGAGGCTCAACCACTTGAGAGATCTTTGGGATAAGTTGAGTATTCCTCTCCTTCAATTGAGGATCTTCCCTAAGATCATCCCTTGACTATCTATTTGAATCCAACTGCCTTCAGGAGTTGAGGGATTCTTCCCTTATTTGCCTCAACAAACCCAGAATTTGCTAAAAAAAGGATAGTGCTCCCCCAAAAGGGTGTACAGGGCACTCAAACACTCCCCCAAAGAGGCTCACGGAGCACCAACACTCCCTGACAGTGGGTAGGGGAGCGCTCCTATCCAAAATTCATTTTTTAGTGGTTCTTTCAATGGAAAAAAGTTTGTACTCCTTGTCAACGGATTTCTCTTCTTCCAAACTAGCCTTTGAGGTGTCTTAAGTGTCTTTGTGATGTCGTTAGGGGCACAGCATAGGTAAGATGGTAGTATACTATTTGTGACACTTGCAACACTTGTAGTCAAGATGTGACATTTGCAGACAAGATGAGACACTTACAACACTTGTAATGACGACACTTGCGACACTATCAAAGTGAGTAATTTTGAGGTGTAACACTCATCGGTACCTTGAAAATCCTCACTTGGAGGAAAATCATCATCACCAACATTGCTTCGTTTAAATTCCCCATACGGGAAAGACTGTCCATCATTGCGATAATCATCATCACTACTTTTAAAATTCCCACTTGGGCGGAATTCTTCATCATCATCATTCGTGCCTTGGAAATCCTCACTTGGAAGAAAATCTTCATTAGTACCTCTAAAATACTCACTTGGAGGAAATTCATCATCACCAACATTGTTTTCTTTAAATTCCCCACTCAGAAAAGACACCATTGTCATAATAATCTTCACTGCTTTTAAAATTTCGACTTGAGGGGAATTCTTCATCATATTTATTGGTAACATGGAAATCTTCTTCGGTACCCTGAAAATCCTCACTTGGAGGAAAATTATCATCCCAATCATTTAAACGTTGATCATAGTCTCCACTTTGACCTACATTTTGATTATTTTCATTACTATTAAACTATTGAATAGATCGATCTCCATCATATTCCTCCTCTTTATCATCGGTTCCTTCAGAGTCCTCCCATTTAGGACTTTCCTAAGGAACATCCTGAATAACATTGCTTGCACTATGATCAAAGTTCTTACTAGATGAAAAAATATGACACTTCATTTCCATTGCAAACATTCCCATCGCATTTGCTAGTCCCAACTTCAGAGGTATGCGAACAATTTGTTGATGCCTCGGAAATAAAATCTTCTTTATCCGACGAAACCATCACTTCTCACTAAGAACATAGAATGATACAAATTCTCACCCTCCCAATGACAATCTTATAACTTGTAGAATGATCTTTACCTTCTATAACCCCACCAAATAAAAATTCCCCAAAATTTACAAACTTCCCCTCCAAAATATTCCCAAAACTTCCCAAAATATTCCCCAAAATTCCCCACGAAAATATTCCCTCCAAAATTTGCCCCAGTTTTCTCTCCAAATTCCCCCAATTTTCCTTCAAGAATAAAGAAACAACTTTTGATGGTTTCTTTATTTGCTTGTTAATTACAATATTTCTCATGTTTATTTATTTACCCCACATTCATTAAACAAAGTGATGATCCATATACTTTTAGGTATATATGTAGACAATCTTTTTCATTTTTAATTTATCCACATTAGGATTTATACTAATAGTAATTTCTATCATATGTGTTATATATACCTGATCTTGTTTTGACTTTTTTACATTGTGTGAATCTTGGGAGTATTAGATAAAATGAATTTAGACAAGATACAGGGAGAAACATCAAAATCTAGGATTTCATGGGTTAGTACAATCTTCTTCATTTTTATTTATCCCACATTCGTTATACTAATAGTAATTTCTATCATATGTGTTATATATACACAATCTTGTTTTGACTTTTTACATTGTGTGAAATCTTGGGAAGTATTCGATAAATAATTTGGAGCAAGATACAAGGGAGAAACATCAAGAAGTAGGATTTCATAGGTTAGTTATTTTTTAAACTCTTGCCATTTACCAAAACAACATTTATAAGATCACCTTTGAATCGCATAAGAATTTTTCATGCGAAAATTATAAAACCCTAAATTTTTAGATGTTTTCTAATTTTTTCTAAAAAACTCACAACATTTTTAAAAAATTGGGACTTTTTACAAATAAATTTTAACAAACTTAGGATTTTTCGAAAAAAAAGAAGAAAAAAAAAGGCAAATTTAGGTATATTTTTGTAGAAAAATTTACCTTTTATTGTTTTTAACTTAAAATTTTATAGTTTTGGACCATAATGGTTACTGGGCGGAATGTCCCTACCACTTAAGACCGTAATTTGGTCTATGGGGCCACTTGGGGTGATTCCTGAGTCTTGGACGTGGGGGGGTTGGGGCGATGCCCGACATCGCCCTAGCCCGACCAACCCCATGGCCAAGTTGTGGGCATTTCCATGGGGCTAGCTCCCCTGCGACCAAGTCATGGTCTAGGGGATCGTCACTTGGCCACGGGGGGGGCAGCCCCATGTCCAAGCTGTGGGCATGCCCAAGTCATGGTCTCGGGCCAACCCTGTGACCAAGTCATGGTCTTGGGCCAACCCCGCAGTCAATCCTTGGGCGTGCCCAGGGCTTGGCCATGGATTTGGGGCAATGTCAGGCATCACCTTAGCTCCCAAATGCCAAAGATTCATCTCAACATCGACCCAATGACTCCATGGGTCAAAATAAATTTAATTTATTTTTAAATTGGTTTTTATATTCGATGTTTTTTATTCTTTTTTTTTTTTGTAAGTAAGAAGTTTTATATATAAAGGGCCTTAAAAAAACCAAGTCAGAGGTACAAAAATCAGATAGTAACCGTACTGTAGTTACTGAACTACCCCAATTGAGGGGAAACCAGTCCAGCCAGCTGGGTAATCAAGAATTGATAATTTAACAGTCTTATGTATCATAACTAAGCTAACTGGAAAGCAGCTTAAAAAACCTATTAAAAAGTAAAGAACCCCTGTGGACTCAAGCACTTGGCAGATAACCTGGCCAGGTGGAAAGTACAGCCTCATACCAAGTTTCCTCTTCGATGATTGTCCCTTTGCTTTCCAACTGCATGTCAACTTCAACATTGCTCTCATCCCTGTTGGCAACTGGCGAGGTGTCCTGTAGCATATGTTGTCCTGTAGCCTTCTCCACGCCCATGTCCTCATGCTCGACCTGCTCCACAACAATCTCTGCGGATCACTGTGTCTGGGCGTTTCCTTCGTTGGTCTCTGCATGTGGTTCCTCTGTTGAGGCCGCGCCTGCTGGGTCAGGGGGGAAAGCATCTTGGAGGAAGGAAAGGAGCTGAAGCAGGGTCATGACCTTTCCATCCGTGATCGACAGACGGAATTGGAAGTCCTCCACCCCCTGATGGAGTTCGAAGACCAGACCAAAGAGAATAGTAAAACTTTCTTTCAGCTGTGTATCAAAGAAGGAGTCAAAAGACGGGTTCACGTTGTTTCGGGCCCTTCAAAAAGGAGGTGGCACCCCCATGGGTATCCTTGAGGAGCCAACTACTGGTGCGTGGGAAGGCTCGAAAGTTATGGAAATTGGAGGGACGAGAAGGTATCGCAAAGAAGAGCCCAGCGAGCTGTCAATGATGGCTAAGCAATCGAACCAGGAGACAAGCGGGGTGGAGGAGGCGAGAGGTGTTGGCTCGGGCTGGAGAGGCGATGAGGAGAACATGGAAGGCGAACTAGGGGGCGAGATAGAGGGCCAGGGCCAACGAGGATTCCATGGAGAGCCTCTTCGCGGCCTTCCCCTTTGACACAACATGATTTGCACCGAATGAATGCAGAAGAAGACCAAATGCACTAGGAGGAGGTAAAGAGCCTGGAGGTGGGCAGGGGAAATAATCACCATGAAGGTCCACTTTGAATCAGGCCAAGGAATCGGATGGAGGAGCAAGTCAGTCTGCGAGCAAGGGCGAGGAGCTAACACAAATAGCAAAGCCATAGAGTAATTCGTAAAGGAGTCGGGTGCAGCAGAGTTAAAGCCGCTGCAACGACGTAATGTCAAATTAATGCAGGGTCGGGGTGGCGGGTGATGGTACAAGCTCATCACATGGCTCCTTGCCTCGTTGGCCGACCCATTCTTCCTCCTCGCGCCAGTTGGCTCACACTATCACCCCATTCGGGGGGATGTTTTTTATTCTTATTATTATAATGTAAACAACCTAATTTTTTTTCTATAGGATAAATGAAAGAAAATAGATTATCTATGAATAGATCTGAATCACTACCTGCAATAATGGCATCCAAAAATGCAACTGGAACCTCCATGAATGCTAGGAAACAAATTGATATCACAACACCTAAGTTGTCACGGGAAATGAAGAATGTTAGAGAGTGGAAATCTATGGAAGGTGAAAACAAACTGGAATATTATTGGTTTGTTAAAGACAAGCAAGGAAACAATGGAAATCGTATATATTGGTATTGTGCCAAATTAGGACATGTGTAAGGAAATTATCAGGCACTTGTCTTGTTACGAGATATATGTTTGGTGCTAGCCACATTTATTGTTTATGCGCTCGTCAAACAAGGTAGCACTTATATCAAGATTAGATATTGTTTCAAATTGAGCAATTATAACAAGAATGAATTTTTTTACAGAATTATGTATATCCATCGTTGATGACATTGATACATGCAATGTAAGTTTATTTTTATTTTTATTTTTGTATCGTTTATTATTTTTAGTATCATGGTAATTTTTTAATTTTATTTAACATGAAAATGTTATATTTTATTTTTACAGGATTTTTTTGAATGACTTTCACATATGGTAGTGGGGATTTACTCTACAAAGAATAATATATGGATGTCATCAATGCTTTTCATATTTAAAAGACACAATAATGAAGGAAAAAAAAGCAAAAGTAATGAAGGTTGAAGTTGCAAGAGTAGGCAGAGAAGAACATGAAAGAATAAAGAAAAGTCCTCATTCTAGAAATCCTAAAAGGGTTACATTTGAAAATGAGGAAACTCCAAATGACTATTTTGTTTAGATTAATCCCAATGAGGTTATCACTCCTCGCAAAACAAATAAACAAGATGAATGCAAAAGAGCGATCATCGATGATGAGTCCATTCCTATTGGTTATGAAGAAATCATTGATTTAGATTAAACTCATTTAAATCATAAGAGGAAAAAAGAAAATGTTGTTGATGATGTTCAAGAAACCATCGTTAGCTCTGGTTATTATAGTGAAAGTCCTAAAGGTAGCAGAGAAACAATAATACCAGGTGTTGATCTAGAGGATGGTATTATGAAAACAACACAAAATGTCATTCGAAATAGATTGAGGAAAACGAACTTAGTTGATGATGGCCATACATTTCAGTTGAATGTGAAACAATTTTATAAACCCACAAAAGGACAAGAAAAATATCAAATGAGAAAACTCCATCACTTCAATATTCACAATTTGAAAGAATTGATTAGGTACAATCCGTATGCACTTGTGGTTGACTACCTAGTTATTGTTGACCCAATGGAAGTTCCTAGGAGGAAATAATTGGATATCTCACAATGTTTTGAATACAAATATTATGTGATTGGAGGAAATCATTCTGCAGAGACTATAAGAGAATTGATGCAAGAATATCTCAATAATCCTCTTTTTGAGACAGTGGAGTGAATAATTTACGTTGGTTTAACAGATTCAGAAGAAAATTCATTGGCATAGGATCATAACACAGACAATGAGTACATAATTTACATGAATTTCATTCAAAGGGTGAGATTTATCCATAATTATTTTTCTGAAATATGTCGTGGGGAGAGATCAAATGTTGATTCCAAGTTTTAGAAGCAATGTTGTATGGAAATAGGATTCCCACTTGATTATGAAAATGAAAAATAAAAAAATCGCAAGGGAAGTAATGTATTTAGAGCTGTGGATAGATATTTTCAGTTGGGATTTAGAACTAGACATGTATGGGATTTGATAGATGAGATCTTCTCACTATGGGAAAATATTAGTATAAAAAATCAGACAGTTAAAATAAGGCTAAACCATTGATATGTGGCACAAGTAAGACAGGTCCTGAAATAAAAAATCTTCTAGATGATATGACTATAACACCTTGGAGAACAATACAAGGATACTTTTCTATGTCCATGGTACAGTTGATTCCACCCTGTACCATCAATTAGTTGGTAAGCTCTTATAATTGACTGATACCCATCCTGATCTTTCCTTTGTTGTTGGTCTTGTTTCCTGGTATATGAAAACACCCCATGAAATCCATTGGAAAGAAACTAAAATGATACTTTGCAATGTTCATGGTACAATTCAGTTTGGGATACATTACACTTTAGGGGGGACTCCTTTATTGGTTGGTTTCACTAATTCATATTGGGTTGGTGACCTTGATGATCAGAAGCCTACTATAGGTTATGTTTTCAGCCTTGGTTCAGGACCTATCACTTGGGCCTATAAGAAACAATAGGCTATTTCACTTTCTTCAGCAAAAGAAGAGTACCGAGCAATGGTAAATGAAAGTCAGGAAGCCTTGTGTCTTTGACACATCCTTTTAGAGTTTGGATTTCAGCAACAACATCTGACCAACCTTTGGTGCAATAATTAGAGTGTCATCAAGGTCGCCAAAGAACTAGTTCAACATCAATGCAACAATCACATCGAGATACACATGAACCTCATCAGAAATCTCATTCATGATCAAGTTATTGAAGTGTTATTTTTCCCTACAAAATATCAAGTTGCAGACTTCTTCACAAAGTATCTTAAAGAAGCAAAGTTTTCCTAACTTCGATCTATGTTAGGAGTTCAAGAAGTTGTCATCAAAGGGGGATAGACTCTAATGTCTCCTTCGTTTTCCTATTATGTCACTATTGTAAATTCTTCAATCCTATCCCAAGTTGTTCTTAAATGGGGGTGTTAGGATATTTAGACACTTAGGAGTTAGTTAATATCTACTTGGTCTAATTTGTCGTTAGGTAAAAGTGTGTTTATTAGTGTGTTTCTTTAGTATGCATTAGTATGCATTTGTAGTTAGGAAATCTGACGGTCACAATATGTTCTTGACATCGAGTGATCTGTCAGTTCATATTCTCCTCAATCTTAATGACCATTGATTTGTGGCTTAACATCTGATTGGTCCATGATCTCTATTTAAAGAGCATGGAGGGTCATTTGCCGATGATCGATTGTGAGAAAATCTCTTGTAAAATTTATCTGTAATCTTTTTCTTTTGCATTAATAAACTACTCCAAGTGGACGCGTTGGCTAGGGTCATGGATGTTTCCCCGTAGGGGTTTTACCACGTCAAAACATCGTTGTGTTGATATTTTATCTGGTTGTGTGAGTGGTTACTGAACGTGTTTGTCCTCTATTGGAATACCTATGTTGTTGAACACAACTATCCATATTCAAGCTCTACAACAATATTTAAACAATTTTTTGTTGCATTCAAAAAGGTATGTTGATTTATTACATTCATATTATTCATTTGTAAGTTAGTTTAGTTCTATTTTAATAGTTATAGACATATAACTATGTGTTTGTTTGTTTCATTAAAGATGCCAAAGAAGAATGCAGATGGAGAACCTGAAACCTTCAAACGTTTTATTCAAAAAGCCAAGTTTGAAAGAGAAAGAAGGAGACATGTTCAAAATGTTGAACTTGACGAAAGCCTTAATCACTACATTTGGAATGGGCTTGACATTGTTCAATATAAATTTATATTAGGTGATTGTGAACAAATTGCAAATATTGTTTCTAAAAAATAATACTCTCTAGTTATTGAAGATATCCATCATGGTTATAGTATCCAAAACATTGGATATGATACTGAGCCTTATACTTACCAAGCTTTCAACAAAGTGGTTATGGGATTTACGGAAGTCACAAAATCACCATTTTGGATATTTTCCATATTTCATTGAGACACAAAATAAGGATTAGTATAATCAAGCTTCAAGAGAAAATATAAGACAAGGATTCAATTTATTTGGTAAGATATTGAAAGTGTATGTTTAACAATTAAGATTAGAAAACAATTTTGTTAATTCACAAGTTAATTGAATTTGCACTTATTTATGTTACAAGCATGNTTTGTTGCATTCAAAAAGGTATGTTGATTTATTACATTCATATTATTCATTTGTAAGTTAGTTTAGTTCTATTTTAATAGTTATAGACATATAACTATGTGTTTGTTTGTTTCATTAAAGATGCCAAAGAAGAATGCAGATGGAGAACCTGAAACCTTCAAACGTTTTATTCAAAAAGCCAAGTTTGAAAGAGAAAGAAGGAGACATGTTCAAAATGTTGAACTTGACGAAAGCCTTAATCACTACATTTGGAATGGGCTTGACATTGTTCAATATAAATTTATATTAGGTGATTGTGAACAAATTGCAAATATTGTTTCTAAAAAATAATACTCTCTAGTTATTGAAGATATCCATCATGGTTATAGTATCCAAAACATTGGATATGATACTGAGCCTTATACTTACCAAGCTTTCAACAAAGTGGTTATGGGATTTACGGAAGTCACAAAATCACCATTTTGGATATTTTCCATATTTCATTGAGACACAAAATAAGGATTAGTATAATCAAGCTTCAAGAGAAAATATAAGACAAGGATTCAATTTATTTGGTAAGATATTGAAAGTGTATGTTTAACAATTAAGATTAGAAAACAATTTTGTTAATTCACAAGTTAATTGAATTTGCACTTATTTATGTTACAAGCATGTTGAACCCCTTTTGTGTTTTTCCCCCTCCCTTATTCTATTGTCCCGCCTCTTTTAATACCCTTTATTTCTCCCTTCTATTTTTTCCCTTTTTCCCTTTTTGCTTTATCCCTTCTTTTTCCCCTTTCTTGGAACCACTATACTTAGTCGATTTTCAAATTCATGGACCTTCGGAATCACAGACTCTTATACTCAAATTATCAACCTTTAACCTATGTATAAGTTCACCCAACACTTAGAATGCTTTTGTGTTTCAGACTTGCGGTGCTTCGGACTTGCATATCTGCCTTTTCATACTAGTCACCAACCCCGATGCTCCACCATTACCTGTCCCTTCACATCGTCCAATGACACATTTATTTTCATCCCTATGGACCCAACTTCAAAATTTATTATGGAAGTGGTCGTTAATTAATGATGTCATTACCGAGGCTACTAATAATAATTTTGAGTTAATGTTTTTGTAAAAATAAATCTAACTCAAGTTCATTTTACTATGTAAAATAATAGTTCAAGAAAATGTTGGTGAGCTTCTTTGGAACGACCATGAGAAATAAGTCATTATGTGGGGATACTCCAAACCTATTTTCTAGGGAAGATCATAATTATCATTGGTCTCGCTCCTACATGTATTATTCGAAATTTATGGATAGAGAAAACAACAAAGTATGAACCTTAGGAATAGTTCTCGCGGGATGTGTTCCAAAAGTATTTGAGTGAAAGGACATCATCACCTAGTGCATTGCAGAATAGTTCTCCTATTTCATTGGCACCTTCAATATTTAGAGAAATAATGAAATTTACATAGTCGAACCTGGTCTATAAAGGGGAGGAAGCAAGAAAATTCCTAAAAATCAAGAACAACAGATTAGAGATAATTCAAGAAGATTTGCATGACCCTACGGAAATTCCTAAAGACATATCAAGAATTCAGGTAAGTTCTTTAAATAATCCCTATAAGAAAATTTCCTTGTTATTTACTCGAATTGTTGGCCAGGATTCTACAGAAACAATTCCTCGATTGATATTGTACATATTACATTTTGTTTTTCATGGAAATTCTATCTTCGGCTGGGAAAAGATAATCTCGAATGAAATCACTACACATATGACTAATTTCAAGTCTAATAAAAGGTTTTACATGCCATCTTATTTGATATTTTTCATTACATATTGTCATACGTTTGAGGGCTTAAACATTTCTTGGAGAATTAAAATAAAGGTGGACCATGTGACTAAGTGGTACCAAGATTTATGGAGGTAGAGAGTCGACCATCATTTTTATGAGGTGTATTCATATTTTGTATCTAAATTTAATAATTTTTTATTTGGGGAAGACACTTCACGGTTATCATTGGAAGCAACAACTTTTATGAAGGGAAGAGATTTATGGAAAAAATACAAGATTATAATGTCATCAAGGTTTTATGCTCTATTTAAATACCTATCTTCCTTCCCTATTATAAATCTAATAAGTTGTTTTTCATTGAAATATCAAGAGAAATTATTCAAAATATGATGAAGAGAGGAACCCTCCTAAATAGAACCTAGAAAATTCCCATAAGGTAAAGGTCAAAAGAAAAAGAACTCATTCACAACAGGAAGGGGATGAAACAAATGCTCAGGAAGATGATTTTCTATTGGATAACATGGATATATATGTAGATATTGAAAATATTACTTTCCTAGATGTATAAGTATCGACTTGAGAAAATGTACGACCTGTCTCCACACTCATGATCTAAGACAAGACATTATCTGATGAGGAAACATTTATTGTACACAATGCATCGTTTGATAAGGAATCTAAGAAATTATTTTTTGAAAGAACTATAGCGAGTAAGAGCAGGAAGCTACGGTCTACCATTGACACTTGGGATATGTTTCCTTCAAAATTATCAGCCATTCATAGAGTTACAAGGGACGCACTTGCTGTTTCAATTACACACATGGAAGAAGAGAATTCCTAGTTGAAATAGAGAATTAAAGAGTTGGAGGAAACCCTCATGCTTCCACCTATTCTGGCTTCTCCCATTTCCATGATCCACCCTGGAAAGGGTCTTCAAGAAAACCTAGAATCAAGTTCTAGGGTAAAAGGAATTTCTAGTTTAATCATGACCACCCGACATTTTGTTGAATATAATATTAAAAAAATAATGTTATTAATTGTAGAATTGTTGGATATGGCCAAGAGTTTTACTTCTCTTGGTTTAAGAATTCAAAATACTAAAGAATATTTAAACTCTGATTTGAAAAATGATGAAGGGTTCTACATTGATGGAGTTGTGATGTTTACAACTAGAGTTTTGGCAATGAGAAAACATACAATAAAGAAAGAAAATCTACCTTCTTCGAGCTACATCAAATAATTGAAATCACGTTGGATGGAAATAATTAGTGTTTTAAAAGGTCTAATAACTTAATTGGATGACTTATCAATAAGAAAAAATGAAGAATATTTAAAAATCCTTGATTTGGATATCGCTAGAACTACCATTGAAGTCTCATACCCTAAGTATATTTCAGATTCTATGCTCATGACTTGACAACATTTCAAAGAACAAATTGAAGAATAAAAAAGGATATCGACTGAAAAGTTTGATAATAAGTTGGAGGTTACACATGATGACATTGACAGCTGGTTGGTCGAGTACATCAATAAAAATGAAGACATTGAAAATATATTACAAAATTTATCTATTGATCTTAGGGAAATTGAAAATGAATTGTTTGATGTTAATATAAAACAAGAGGTAACTGTTACTCCATTGAGGAAATTTATCTGAGAATAGTTGAATAAATCAGTTGCCAAGATTTACGAAATTCGAGCGGAGGTAGTTATGACTGGTAACCAAACTGCAACCAACAAGAGTATAAAGGAAGCGACAATAGGAAAATGATGAGAGATATACCATCATAGCAATTCTATGTTGATCACGTGATTCTTTCTTTATCAGTTTTCATTGAGTTATTCTTCTTCGTTGAATAGAAAGGTATAACCCAATTCTGATAACTTTCTCTTTGTCTTCTTTCCAAATTATGTTGCTCAACATATTCCCACTTTCTTCCTTCTTCCTTCTATCTTCTTGTATATGTTTTATTTTATGGGCTGTGGGAGCCCTAATCCTAGTCCTTTGGACAAACACCTTTAAATTTCAAGCATTACATAACAAACTTTATTGTTTTTGAGAAATCCCAAGAGAACTAATTTGGGATCAATTTTGAGTGTATTTTATAACTATAAGTTCTAAGTATAAAGTATTTAAAATTGATCCATCATAATATTATTTTGAGCTATACCAATATTTACTCTATAAAAGTTCTCTTATGCGTCTGAAACATATTATTTTATTTTGATGTGATCAAAAATATTTATTTTCACTATGATGGATGTGAGGATTTTTACTTTATTTTCTACAATATATGATGTGTGAGATTCCTGCTCCTTTCTCATTAATTCTCCTTTTACGAAGTTCTTTCATTTTTTTTTTCAAAATTTTTATCTTTCTTTGAGCATAAAATATTGGACCATTTTGAGGTCCTATATTGTTTCTTGATCTTGAATTTATTAGGAATAACATAATCGAAAGTGAGTACCACCTCTATAAAATGAAAGAGGATTCATATCCTCGTGAGGTTGTCATTTCAATCCTGACAGAATCAAGTGTCAACATTTTTGACGACGATACTGGGGAATGAACTGAAAGATTTGGACTTGGTTTAGCATCCTAAAATTAAATGAATTTTCCTTAGGATAACCATCCCTAGTTATAAATTGGATTAAATAATCAATGAAGTATTATTCATCAACTATATAATCTTGCAATAACAACAACCGAAACTAGATAAGAATTAGAAAGGTCTTGGAAAACACTAGTTCAAGAAGCATAAAGAAAAATTATTCAAGGAAAAGGAGATATGAAAGACAAGACCGAAGAAATGAGAGACGAGCTCGAAGATCACAAGAAGAAGGTCGGAATTGAAGATATAAAAATACAAAGGACCAATCACTAGAAGTAAAAGCAAGCAACTACATACCTTAAGAAAAAAACATATTGTTGATGAAAAGGAGAAGCTTATGGACATGGAAAAAAGAAATGAAGAAATATGTGAAGAACCACATGAAGAAAGACAAGAGGAAAGAATACATGAAGAAAGGAGAAGACTCAGAAATCTCAAAGGGATAAGAGATTCTCCTCTTGAGCCGTGAGGCAAACAACATGAGATCCATATTCTTCCTAAAGGTACTTTGAAAGAAATTTCCATATATGGAACAATAGATGCTAAAACACATATTGATTTGTTTCTGGATGTTTGTGATTTCCATCTTCTGGAGTATGATGATGTAATGGTAAGGTTGTTTATCCAAACCTTATCGGGCCAAGCCTATGAATTGTACACAACATTTCCCACCAGATCAATTGGTTCATTCAATGATCTTGAAACCATGTTCTTAACTATTTTTTATCCCCTAGACATGTATCATACTATTCTCACTAATTTTACTTAGATTTGTCTAAAGAAAAATGAAAGGATGAGAGACTTGAATCTTAGATTCAATAAAACTATGAAAAATATTCCTAAAGATAAAAGGCCTAATGATACAGTGATACTTGGTTGATATAAAAATCATGGATGATTTTAGGGGCTAAATTTCGCTCATGGGTTAATTTTCCATGGTTTTTCCAAAAATGAGATTAGCTATTTTAAAAATGATTCGCTCAAATTCTATAGGATAAAATTATTTTACCTTAAAAATCGTCAAAATTTTCTAAAAACTATATAAAATACTTAGAAATTTGAATATTTTTACAAAAATATTGCCAAACATTTATAGTTGACATATGAAGGATTAGTAAGATTCGCCAAGGTTTCTACATTTTAAAATAAATTTACATCCTTAAAATCATCCATGATAAAAATTCCATGCCGCCAAATGTGAATTTTTCCATCATAGCCTCCCAAATGGATACCCTAGAGGAAGCAATGACTAAAGCTAGAGAAATGGAGGAAATCATGAATGAAACAGGAGTTGAACCTGACATTATCCTCATAAAAGTACAAAGGAAGATGGTTAATATAAATATTTATGATCAAGGACCATCGAGTTCGAAAATGAATGAAGAGAAAAGATTGTGACCAAGTAAATATCAAGACACTGGTGGAGGATTTTTCAAGGGAACTACACCAGATGTGAAAATAGATCATGTTGTAGACCAAGAGACTAAGAAAAGGATCTAGATTGCACAAATGAATAAAAAAATTAGACAAATGAAAAATGAAATAACTAGGTTGAGAAGGAATTACAATTATATACCCAATCCAAGGATGTCGGTCCAATAACAAAGAATAAACCCTCCTCAAGAGAAAAGAGTGAGGTTTGAAAATGATGATAATGAAGAAATACAGAGGGTCCCAAGACAACCAATTTCAAATGTGTTGAAGAATGAACAAGACAATGATTATTTACTGAAGAAAATTTTTGACCTTGTATAGACGAACGTATGCGAGACATCCATGTATATATTTGAAGAAGGCGAAGATGATTCTGACTCACAAGAGAACATTTCCCAAACATGGGAATTTGTAAATAAGTCCAATAGTAAAGATAATTACGAAAAAGAAAAAGAAAAAGAAAAAGGTAAAGAAAAAGTGAATTAGAAAGAGAGAAACAAAAGTGTGATAATCAAATCTGGATCTAAAAATAAACATCAAATGTCAAAACCTCTTCAAATGATATATAATGTTGTAGATGATTTAACTAAGTTGAGGATTACTCCTCCTTTCATATAATTTGTAAAGATTCCGCAACAGAGGGAAAATATTTTGAAATTGTTGGATGAGCCAACCAGAAGAATTGAAACAATTGTTGCAATCCCAAAACAAAGTCAAAACACATTAGCAATCAAGTTGAGAGGAAAAGTCCCACCCTTCTATATTTTGATAGAAAACCATGATGTTTCACTCCATATTTGTCTATTTTATACTGGCGCAACAAAACATATCATGCCCTTGGCAGTAATGGAAGTGTTGCGTATGCGATTCACTATATACTATGAAACATGTGAAAGAATTTACGCGATAGATTCCAAGCAGGTGCCAGCCTATGGAGAAATTAAAGATTTTTATGCTTGGATTACTATTGCTCCTCATATTATTACAGTTTTTAGTATTGTGGTGGTGGATCTTCCTCCTGCATATGGAGTTGTCCTCAAAAGAGACTGGTCATCCATGATCGGAGGCTATACAATGAATGATGGAAGTTTCGTGATGTTTCTGGATAAAGACAAAGCAATGATCAAGGTTCCTCCTGAACCTAGGAGACCATTTTATTTCAAAAAGAAATATAACGAGCTAATGGAATAATATATAGACGACGGTATTGGAAACTATGCTATCCTGGATATGGAACAGATTGAGTATATAGAAAATGAAGATATTCATTTCTTAGGCTATTGGAGGATTTCATTCAAAGGAGCTTTCCCAAGTTTAGGGAGCGGAGTTGGACTTGTTCTTAAAAGTCCCAAAACATTGTACACCCACATGCTATCAGACTTGAGTTTTCTTGCACAAATAATGAAGTGGAAAATGAGGCTTTGATTCAAGGAATGGTCCTTGCATGAGAAATGAAAATTGAACATTTGATTATGATTGGCAAGTCTAAATTGGTAATAAATCAAGTCACTCATAAATATAAGATTAATAAGGAAAGGATTAAATTTTATTTCAAAAGAGTAAATGAATTGATGGAGGCCTTCTGTTCTCTTATTCTTTCATTCCAAGGGATAAAAATCAGAAGGAATATTCATTAGCATTGCGGCTTCCCTATTGAACCCAAATGATATCCAGATTAAAACATATTTTCAAGTAAAAAGAGTATTTCGACCTTCGATACCTAATAACCAGGAGTATCTTCGTGTATTTTAAAATGATGAAGACATATAAACTTTTCTAGTAAATTAAAATGAATATGAAGATAATGACATCGCTACTATTCCAAAGAATTGTGTCCAATCCAAATCTATTTTCACAAGAGATGATCATGCCAAAAATATCCTAGAAGAAGTATCGGTCCAAAAAGTGAAAGAAACGAGAAAATTCAATATTGGGACTGATAGTCCACAAAGTACATTAACTTGGGATTTGATTGTACAATCGATGAAGTTGATCAATATGTCACACTCTTCAAAGAATATATTGATGTTTTTGCATGGAGTTATGATGATTTAAAGGCATGTGATAAAACAATATTTCAGCACATCATACCATTAAGAGAAGGATAAAAACCTGTCAAGAAGAGGAAAGGATGATGAACCATAATTTCAAAACATTAGTGAAGATTGAATTAGAAAAATTGAAGAAAGATGGAATTATATATCCCATTAGGCATTTTGATTGGATTTTGAATCCGGTGGTTGTGAGAAAGAAGATTGGGGAGATTCATATCTATGTGGATTTCAAGGATCTTAATAAATCAAGTTTAAAGGACAATTATCCTCTAGCTAACATGAAGTTCCTTCTCCAACAAGTCACTGGATCTTCTTGTATGTCCATGTTACATTGTTTTTCCGGATATAAGCAAGTTTTGGTTGTAGAGGAAGACAAAGCAAAGACAACCTTCATAACGCTTTGAGAGACATGGGCATATTGCCAGATTCCCTTTGGTTTGAAGTGTGCTAGAGATACATTTCAAACGACTATGGATCAAGAATTTGACGGTTTTATAGGGAATCGCATGGTGAAATATCAATATGATTTGACAGTCCATTCAAAAACAAGAAATGAGCACATTCTTCATCTATGGAGTTTCTTTGAATCCAAAGAAATGTTTGTTTACTATGACTGAAGGAAATGTTTTGGGGAATATTGTTTGCAAAGAAGGAATCTATATTGACCCAGAGAGGGTTAAATATATAAATGAACTCAACCCCCCATCATCTAATAAAGGAGTCCAGTCTTTTTTTGGAAAAAAACAAATTTGTACGGAGATTTGTTCCTGATTACACAAGTATTGTAAAACCCATCAACTCATTATTGAAAAAGGATCAAATATTTGAATGGACTTAGGATATACATGAAGCCTTTAGTAACATCAAAAAGGAAATCATTATATCCCCAGTCCTCGTTAGTCCATATTTCCAAAGAGATTTAATAATGTATTCATTTGCAACAGAAATCATTGTGGAATATGTTCTTACTCAAAGAAATTCCAAGGGTGAAGAGTTATCAATCAATTTCATGAGAAATACCCTTCATGACTATGAACTAAGATATTCAGAATTGGAGAAATAGACCATGTCTCTAGTAAAAGAAGTAGCACATTTTTAGGCTTACATAATAAATTCTCATGTCATTGCATATGTTCCATCCTCTCATGTAAAGATGTTTTTAAACCAACAATTAAGAGATTCAGGGAATTTGGAAAACTATCTAGCAAAAATTCAAGAGTATGATATTGAAATTAATCCTCTAAACAAAGTTAAGGGGAAAGGATTGTGAAATTGTATTATGAGCGGTGATTCTTTGAATGGAGTAGTTTCGATTTCAATTGGAAAACCTATACCTGGCTCTGAATGGTACACATATATTGTGTTTTATTTAAAGTCTGGACAATTTCCTGTCACCATAAATGCAAAGGAAATAAGAGCATTAAAGATGAAGAGAAATCAGTATGTATTGATTGTTGAAGTCTTATTCAAAAGGAATTATGATGGCAGGTTATTAATATGTATTGATGAAAAGAGATCTCAAGAATTAATACAATAATTTCATGAAGGAATATGTGGGGGACATTTCTTGCCTACTGCTACAACACATAAAATAATAAGAGACGAATTTTATTGGCCTCCAGTTTTCAAGGAATCCTATGCTACAGTGAGAAAATGTATCTCTTGTCAACAATTTTCAGGGAAGATGAAAAGATCTACAATGCCATTACAACCCATATATGTAGAACAACCATTTGTCAAATGGGGACTGGATGTCATTGGACCAATAAATCCAAAATCAAGTAAAGGGAATATGTATATTATTTCTGCTAAAGATTATTTCACGAAATATCAAGAAGAAGTAAAATTAAAAAAGGATAACTCTAAAGAATTCATTAAATTTCTCAAAGATAATATATTGTCAAGATTTGGTGTCCCAAAAAAGTTCATTACTGAAAATGGTTCAATTTTCATCAGGTCAAAATTTACATAATTTTGTGGAGAATATGGTGTTGTCATGTGACAATCATTAAGCTATTACCCATGAGGGAATGGTATTTATGAATCTACCAATAAGACACTCATTCAGATTTTAAAGAAAACTATTGATCATAATCAAAATAAATGGCATTTGAAATTGACAGATGCTTTGTGGGAAAGCATAATGACTCTGAAAGACAACACTGGGATTTCTCTGTATATGTTGGTTTATGGGAAGGAAGAAAAAATGTCAATCAACCTTGAACTAAATGCCTTGACTTATGTAGTTAACACATAATACATTGAAGACATTACTCCTATGCAAAAGAGATTAAATCAATTATTGAGATTGGAAGAAGAACGAATTGAAGCTTTTCATAGAACATCTCAGAGAAAACATAGTGTCAAAATATATTTTGATCAGAGCGCAACAATAAAAAAAATTCAAAAAGGGGAACTCGTGTTACTATGGAACAAAGCTAAGGAGAAATCATCAATTCACACAAAGATTGAATCACTCTGGATTGGGTTGTACATCATTGAAAAAATATTGGGTTTCAATTCATATATGCTCAAAGACATGAAGGGGAAAATGCTAATGTTTCCTATCAATTGGTGACACCTGAAAATAATTTTCGCCTAAAATATTATCTTCTCCTTGTACATAGTTTATCATTTATTCTGTCCATCCTTACTTCTTCGACTCCATTTCCCAAAGGATAAAACATTGGGTTATGAATATTCTGGATTCTTGACAACCCACAAGGGGTTATCATCCCACATTTGGAGCTAGTTGTTGAACCCCTTTTGTGTTTTTACCCCTCACTTATTCTAATTTCCCACCTCTTTTAATAGCCTTTCTTTCCCCCTTCTATGTTTTCCCTTTTTCCATTTTCTCTTTATCCCTTATTTTTCCCCTTTCTTGGAACTACTATAGTTAGTCAATTTTAACGTTCGTGGAACTTTAGACTTGTGGACTCTTGCACTCTCATTATCGAATGTTCACCTATATATAATTCCTCCCAACACTTAGAATGATTTTGCATTTTGTACTTGCGGATATTTCGACTTGCATATCTTCCTTTTCATACTAGTTTCCAACCCCGATGCTTGGCCATTACTTGCCCCTTCACATAGTTCAATGAAAAATTTATTGTTATCCCTATGGACCCAAATACCAAATTTATTATTGAAGTGGTAGTTAATTAATGATGTTGTTATCGAGGCTACTAATAGTTATTTTGAGTTAATGTTTCCGTAAAAAGAAATCTAACTCAAGTTCATTTTACGGTGTAAACTAATAGTTCAATAAAAAGTTGGCTAGCTTTGTTGGGACAACCATGAGAAAGTATTCATTCTGTGGGGATACTCTGAACATATTTTCTAAGGAAGATCATAATTATCATTGGTGCCTCTCCTACTGGTATTATTCGAAATCAATGGATAGAGAAAACAACAAAGTAAGAAGAAACTTCCTAAGAAGTAAGAACAACATATTAGAGCTTCTTCAAGAATATTTGCATGACCATGTGACAATTCCTGAAGACATATCAAGCATTCAGGTAAGTTCTTTAAAGAATCCCTGTAAGGAAATTTCCTGATTATTTAGTATAATTACTGGCGAGGATTCTACATAAACAATTCCTTGATTGGCATTGCACATATTAAATTTTTTTGTTCATGAAAATGTTATCTTCGAATGAGTGAAGATAAGCTCGAATGAAATCACTACACAACTGACTAATTTCAAGTATGATAAAAGGTTTTAGATGTCATGTTATTTGATATTTTCCATTACATATTGTCATGTTTTTGAGGGATTAAACATTGCTCAGAGAATTAAAATAAAGGTGGACCCTGTGACCATGTGGTACCAATATTTATGGATGCAGAGAGTCAACCATCATTTTTTTGAGGTGTATTCAAATTTTGTATCTAAATTCAAGAAATTGTTATTTGTGGAAGACACTTCGCGGTTATCATTGGAAGAAACATATTTTATTAAGGGAAGAGGAGTTCTGGAAAAAATGTAAGATTATAATATCATTAGGGTTGTATTCTCTATTGAAAGACCTATCTTCTTTCCCTATTATATATCTGATAAGTTTTTTTTTATTGAAATATCCAAAGAAATAATTTAGGAGATGATGAAGAGAGGAATACTCCTAAACAAAACCTGGAAAATACCCATAAGATAAAGGTCAAAATAAAAATAACTAATTCACAGTAGGAAGGGGATGAAACACATGCTCAGGAAGATAATTTTCTATTGGATAACATGGATCTAGATGTAAATATTGAAAACATTAGTATATGAGATGTAGAAGTATCAACTTGAGAAAATGCATGTCATGTATACACACTCATGATCCAAGACCAGACATTCTCTGATGAGGAAACATTTTTTGTACAAAATCCATCGCTTGATAAGGAATCTAATAAATTATTTTTCGAAAGAACTGCAAAGAGTAAGAGTGTGAATATATAGTCTACCATTGACACATGGGATATGTTGCCTAAAAAATTATCATCCATTCATAGAGTTATAGGGGATGCACTTGATGTTTCAATTTTACACATGGACGAAGAGAATGCCCAGTTGAAAGAAAGAATTAAAGATTTGGAGGAAACCCTCATGCCTCCACCTATTATGGCTTCTCTCGTTGCCATGATTCATCCTAGAAAGGGTCTTTAAGAAAACCCATAATCAAGTTCGAGGGTCAAAGGAATTTCCAGTTTAATCATGACCACCCCAAGGATGATTTTAAGGATGGAAATTTATTTTAAAATGTAGAAACCTTGGCGAATCTTACTAATTCTTCATATGCCAACTATAAATGTTTGGGGATATTTTTTTAAAAATATTAAAAATTTTAAGCATTTTATATAGTTTTTATAAAGTTTTGGCGATTTTTAAGGTAAAATAATGTTATCCTATAGAATTGTGGTGAATCATTTTAAAAATAGGGAATCTCTTTTTTGGAAAAACCATGAAAAATTAGCCCAATAGCGAAATTTAGCCCCTAAAATCATCCCTAGACCACCCAAGATTTTGTTGAACATAATATTAAGAAAAGAATGTCATGAATTGTAGAAATGTGGGATATGGCCAAGAATTTTACTTCTCTTGGTTTAAGAATTCAAAATACCAAAGAATATTTAAACTCGGATTTGAAAAACAATGATAGAGAAGACAAGAGAGAAATAAAATATACCTTCTCTAAGTCAGATCAAACCATTGAAATCATGTTGGAAGGAAATTTTTAGTGTGTTAAAAGGTCTAATAACTCAATTGGTTGACTTATCAAGAAGAAAAAATGAAGCATAATCAAATATCCTTCATTTGAATATCACTAGAACTTCCATTGAAGTCCCATACCCTAAGTATCTTTCAAATTCTATGCTCATGACTTGACAACCTTTCGAAGAGAAAAATGAAGAATAAAAAATGATATCGACTTAAAAGTTTGATAATATGATGGATTTTACACATGATGACATTGACAGTTGTTTGGTCGAGTACACCAATAAAAATGAAGACATTTAAAATATATATATATAATTATCTATTGATCTTAGGTAAATTGAAAAGGAATTGTTTGATGTTAAGATAAAACAAGAGGTAATCGTTTCTCCATTGAGGGACTTTATCCAACAATGGTTGAATAACTCAGTTGCCAAGATTTTGAAATTCTAGCGGAGGTAGTTATGATCGATAACCAAACTGCAACCAGTAAGAGTATAAAGGAAGAGACAACATGGAAATGAAGAGATATATACTATCATAATAAGTCCATGTTGATCACATGCTTCTTTCTTATCTGTTTTCATCCAGTTATTCTTCTTCTTTGAATAGAAAGGTATAATCGAATTCTGGTAACTTTCTCTTTTTCTTCTTTCCAAATTTTGTTGCTCGACATCCTCCCACTGTCTTCCTTCTACGTTCTATATTCTTGTATATGTTTTATTTTATGGTCTATGGGAGCCCTAGTCCTAGTCCTTTAGACAAGCACCTTTAAATTTCAAGCATTGTAACAAACTTATTATTTTTGAGAAATCCCAAGAGAACTAATTTGGGATCAGTTTTGAGTGTATTTAATAACTCTGAGTTCTGAGTATAAATTATTTGAAATTGATCCATAATAATATTGTTTTGAGTTATACCATTATTTACTCTATAAAATTTCTCTTATTTGTCCGAACCATCTTCTTTTATTTTGATGTGATCAAAAATATTTATTTTCACTACGATGGATCTGAGGAAAGTTTGCTTATTTTCTGCAATATATGATGTGTGATATTCCTGGTCCTTTGTCTGGAATTCTCTTTTCACAACTCTTTATTTTTTTTCAGCATTTTTATGTCTTTGAGCATAAAATATTGGACCATTTTGAGGTCCCATATTGTTTCTTGATCTTGAAGTAATTAAGAATATCATAAGCCAAAGAGGAGTGCCACATCTATAAAAATGCAGGAGGATCCATATCCTCGTGAGATTGTCGTTTCGATCTTGATGGATTCAAGCGTGAACAAGGCACAAACCTAATATTGAGAGCTCCAATAGAGAATCATTTAAACGTTATTTTGAGATTATACATCTTGCAACCTGGGAAAAAAATGATTATTATAATTCTATTCTTGTCAATATACAAGTGGAGAGACTCCTAGTAGTGTATTAGTATACAATGTTTTGGTTAGAAAGATAACATATGAGGAAAATGATTTGAAAGGAGAGATGGTTAACATTTATCAAAAACCACAAGAATTAATTAATTATCTTATAGATACATTTTCAAATGAAGGAGATCGAGTTTTGGATTTGTTCTCAGGTTCATGTAAGAATTATGATCTAATATTTATGAAACCATACTTCAATCTTATATTATTTTTAATTAATATATTTTAACAATATTTAACTTCATTATTTACTTTGTATTTGGTGATTAGGAACAAAATTAGTATGTTTCTTACATAAAGGAAGAAATTGCATAGCCATTGAATGTGACCCAATGCAGTGCAATTTTATTCAACAAAGAATTAATGTTATTCCATCTCTTCTAGATGAAATGAAAGAAGTTGGTTTGAGGAAATGAGATTTTAGTGAATCAAAGGTGGAAGAAAAGTCAAAGGAACCTCAAGTACCATTAGGGGGAATGATTTGAAATTATCCCTTTGGAGAACTTGTGAATATCAAAGAGCCAATGGAAGAACAAAATGACACAATGAAACACAAAATGATTTGGAAGAACATGATAATGTGTCTGTTGAGAATGATGAATTTGGGATATATGATATTGTTGATTAGTTTTAATAATCCCTTGAAGACGATGCTCAATTTTGCAAATTTTTGATGAGATATAACTGTAATGTTTTGACTTTTAGATTTTAAAATGATAAGAATGAAGATGTATCTATTGTTGTTTTGTGATGAATAATTTTATTTTCATTTGTTGTATGAATCCATATACTATGGAAAAGAATTTTATTAAATGTTTAATGGAGTTTTTTACTTCAAATGTATGAAAATATGAAGAAAATGCCTAATATTTTATAAAATTTTGAAGTTTTGTGTTCAATTATGTTCATTAAAATTATTTATTTGATATTCTATTAAAAGAATTGGTACCAAAAATTAAAGGTTTTTTTATTATATATGGCTATAAAATGTACCATATTTTTTTCTAAATATTCAAAATGAGTGTTATTTAACTACAATTGTTTCCTATGTATTGAAGTAAAGGGTAAACAATGTATTTAAAATGATTTTTCCACTATATTTTATAAGTATGGAACAACAAATTAGTTGAGACACAATTATATGAAAATCATAAATAAAAATAAAATGAGTAAAAATATTTTTAAGTTAGAGAAGCATGGAAAAATAACTAAAACACCGTTGAATATAAAAATGAAAAAATTGAAAATAGATGAAAATGACATTTAAAATAATGTGGAAACATTGTGGATCGAAAATTTAAAATATCAAAAACACCTAAAAAGGGAGGGAAGGTGCTACCAGTGCTAATTTTAAAATAGGGTAAAAATTAGACCCCAAAGCGAGGGAACTATATAGAGTTCTTGTTAAAGTTGGTAACTATGTTTAAGAGGAAGAGGTCACATAAAAATGACTTTGTAGGTTAATCTACCGTAGTCAAAGTCATTGATGATATTATGGAAATTGAAGACCAAGTTAGTGAAATGCCTACCTAGTTTGGAAATTGAAGACCAAGTTAGTGAAATGCCTACCTAGTTTGTTGTAAAACTGGGAAGTAATAGTTTAGTTGAAGGAATAAGTATCCTACATAGCTCCTACTCTTTGAAAAAAATTCAATTTCCCTCCACCATGTTGATTTTGATCTGCAAGATAAGAAATTGCAAATAATGAGAGTTAGGGTAAAACGAAAGAAGCTCTTGGAGAGTAATTGTAACTCATTTGGTGTTAACAAATTGGTTATAGAAGGATCCCTTAACCTGCATGATGCCATTTGTGGGATGCTTAAGAATTCTATCGAGGAACAAATGGAATAATTTAACACTAAGTTAAAGAGAAGGATTTTTTAAATGGAATCTACATTGATTACTAAACCATCATTTACAGAACTATTGGCCATCAGAACCCCTCAGGAGCAAGCTTAGAATAATTCAAAAATAATTTCCAAATTAAAGAAGGACCATGGATTACTACGAGTAAGAAAGATAATAGTTTTATAAATTGAATAAGGTATGAATTTGTTGATGGATCTATTGGAGCTAGTAAGTAAATCCTTTCTCCTTTCCACCAAGATTATTTCTTTGAATAATACTCTGAATAAACATATTCAAGTTGATAAAAAATTCCAAGAGAGTTACGTTGATACTTTTATTAAAGCCCTGATAGAAATGAATGAGACTAAAAAGAATAAGGATAATCTCCCTTCAAACATGAGACTCAAACATATTAGGTTTGGTTGGGATGATCGGATGGATGTTTTACAACAATTGATTACCACTTGTGGCATACTAACCAATAGGACAAGAAAGGTATTTTTTAAGATCATTAATGCAATTAAGGAAATATACATACCCTCAAGCATTTATGAATATAGGGTCCTTACCAAGGAGGAGTATGAATTGTATCTAATTACTTTCATGACCACACTAGTTGAACAATTTGAAGGGCTCACCAACTTCTTGAGAAAGGAGATAAGGTGGTGGTTAAATGATTTTCTCATTGAAAATTATAGGATTGATTTAATTATGCAAGAAAAATGCAAACAACCAAGTGAGGTCCAAAGTGACATGTTCGTGTTGATATTAAAGGAGGAGTTAACGATGGGACCCATCAAGAATTTCTTCAAGGTGTGGGTCAATAAGGCCCTGTAAAATATATCTAAGGCCTCATAAGATTTATTTAAGGGGACAATTAAAGTTCATGAAGCACTCATGGAAACACAAAGTTATTACTTAATTCAATTTCTTTGAAGAAGAAAGAGACATAATTCATAATTCATTCCTTCTCAAAATTTGTAAGTTTGGCTACTATTATTTTCCCCCAACTTTTCTTCTTGAATGTATGTTACCATTAGGTTCATTCTCTATATATTTTTGTAGTAGAGGGACTTTTCATTGACCAACAACCTCTAGTTTTCTTTCATTCTTTTTCTATCTATTTTAGGTTCATGGAGCCTCATCCCCGCCCTCAAGGGTGAATGGATTTCAATTTCTTGTTTAAGTATTAGTCACTAAGATTTTGCTAGAGGTTGCATCATCCCACTTAAATTTAGATAATATTTAACTATGTCATACTTGGGATTTATATTGTTTAAAAGTGGCCCCACAAAGAACTACTTAAGTGACCATTTATTTTTTTACAAATTCTATGTGGTTCTGAATCAATGGAATCTTTAATAGGTGGCTCTTTTTGTCTCATTTGACCTTGAATGAAATATTCCATTAAATTTATTGCATGATCCCATCATACTTTTATTTATTTTCTTCATCTTTCGAAGTTGTGGTTGATCATCCCATACTTATATTATTTAAAAGAAGGAAAATTTTTGTTGTGGTCAAACTTTGATAGTTGTAGAATATATATATATATATATATATATATATATATATAATGATTCGTATTGTTTGGTCATTTCATAGGTGACATTGTGAGCTAAAAGGAAATATACTATCATAATGTTGTTTCCGTGAGTTGAAAGATTAGTTGGGTTTTGTTGCCTAGAACTCACCCATTGCATTCAATGAGAGATATCAAGAAAATTTGAACTCAAGAAGAGGAGTTCCACCTCTTAAAAAATGACGAAGGGAATTATTGGATCTTTCAGTAACATCTCTAATGTTTGTCATTTTCCTTTGACAGGGAAAATATATTAAAACCTTGGTTTATGAATATGGAATTTAATATCATCTTCTATCAAAGAAAAATAGGTATTTTTCATGATACATGTTTCATTATTTCTAAATTTTTTTGTAACGCCCCGTTTCCCCCCAGTATGTAACTATAACTATGAATTAAAGACTAGAATAGACAAACAATGTAAATGTATGTTTTTTTAATGAAAACGTTTTCCTAGCAACTAACTAAAAGAGATATCTCTAGTACTAGTTATCATACCATGAGTGGAAAATATGTGAGGGGTTTGGGGATTTACTTACTTTCCCAAAGAGTAACCTTCATCCAAGAGTCATGATTGCCTATGTTTTCCAAAAAAAATCATATTTGAAGTTATTTCCCTCTTTCTCCTTTTTGCAAAACTAGTTAATGAAAATGGACCTGGTAGATGAGAAACTAACTACCTACCTTATTGGAGGTATGGAGGGAAGGATAGGATAGTTGATAGCCTGTCATCCCTGAGTATAAAAAATTACCCACCTCATTTTTTGGCTCAACTCGTGAGTGCCTCTAAAAAATGTGATAGGGGAAATTGGGAACTAGGGAAGGAAGGGGGGAGAACCACAAAGAGAGCAATAACGGAGAAAGGAGAGAGTGAGAAGAAAAAAACTGACTCTTTGTGATCTAGTTAAAATTGAAAATTATAGCAGAAAAATTCTTGAACCTGACCTGAGAAAAAAGAATGTGAATTTATGCTTGTTGGGAAAGGAAAATGGTACTAAGTGGGGAGGGAATTGAGGGAATATAAATGTTGTGAAGGTAATCCTATGTGTCAAAAAACCTAGATAGGACAGAATCAAAGAATCTCGTAGAGGCCCTGGATCGGTGGGTAGAATGGGATTTATGTTGTAAACTCGTCGTGAGGGAGAGTGGCGTTCACACCTTTCACTCCCTAAGTGGTCATATTTTCCATGGTGGTATCATGGCCTGACATGGGGGTAGTTGGATGTATACATTACTAGTGTAGCAAAGCCTACGGTTGGGTGGAAAAGAATCCCTCTTCATTCAATTGGTTTTGTTAGCATTTTATAGCAGATAAGGCTGTCATTGTGCTCCGTTGGTTCTTTATAAGTATGCACTCTTGCGTAATTGATGAAATTGTATAGTTGATGAGAAAAAATCTATGAGGGAGTGAATGAATGTATGACATGTGTTTCCTGTATGCATAATAATTTATCATCTATTTTTTATTTTCCAATGAGAGGAAATTAGATTAATAAGTTGAGGGAGGGAATGGGTGTATGAATGTCCCTTGTATGCATAATGAATTACTACCAGCTTATTTTCTCTTGAAATTATATTGAAGAGATTCTATGTCTCAGAGCTAAGACTCTAAGAATTGCATGAATCTCTGTATGTGTGTGTGCACGAGTGTCTGCACACGCGTGTGTTGAGTGTTCATGTACTCATGGATCATTGATTCCCTTGAATCTAAAATTATTTAATATCATGATACAACAAGATCATGATCTAAGATGAATCCTATAATATTATTTGCTAGTGTATTTATTTTGTGGATGTTAATGGTGTTAGGATAGAATGTTGACAATTATAATGTATGTTTTTGGAAGATAAGTATGGGAGTGATTTTCCAAAGAAATCCTCAGCTATAAGAAAATTTTTGTGATCCTAAATTTGTAGGGAAACTGGATTATCATATCATTCTTATTCTTCCAAACACATTTTATTGTGCAAACTTTTTTATGGAACCTCATGGTGGAACTTTGAGGGTGGAACCCTACTATGGGAACCTATACCATGTGGAATTATTGTAATCGGAACCGTGGGTAACCGGGCTACCCAATATCTTGTCAACTTGATGAAGGGAAGTATGAAATTGACTAATCTATATCATCCATTGGACATCGACGGTTGGGAAGAAGCTCACCGAGTTAGGATCATGGTGATAGGATTGTGGGGGATTATCTCATGGGGTTAGGGTTGCAAGAAAAAAAAATAAAGAGAAACCATAAGGCATGGTAAAGAGTAGTGCTTGAGGGCGCGATTCCACAAGACTTGTGACCTTTGGTCTACGAGAGAAACTAGGATCTCAATGGTGTGACATCCTGATGAGTTAACCCCATGAAAGCAAACTCGACTAGGAAAAGAGTCATCAATCGGTAGGAGAACATATCTGGGTTGTCAAATATGTCAAGCCTAACGGTTCAATCACCAATAGTATGATCTATCAGAATGGAATGTCCTCTCAGAAGGGGCTAGGATTGGAAAGGAAACCACATCAGTCTATTGATTCAGCATGCCATGTGGGAATATCATGTCTAAGGACACATTAGCAAGGGAATATGTATAAAAAAATTTCCATGTGACTAGCGAGACATGGAAGAGGACAATTATCCTCCGATGGTAGGGTTGGGATGTGATCCGGATTATTTTCGGCACAAAATGAGAGAAGAGATATAATAAAGAAATGTACAAAGATATCTCGTATATCCAATATTATAACATAAATGTATCAGATATGTAACCATAAGCACAGATATACAGTAATACACAATTTTCTATTAATGAGAGAAAATGTACAAAGACTTTTAAATACAGAGTGAAAGACTCGCTAGAATGGTGGCAGCTTATCTCTGAGAAGAGATGTGACGTCTACTCGCATCTATGAAAAGGTGATTTTAAAATGAGGCTCCGAAGGCCTTTTTATCATAAGTAAAATTCAAAACCCTAACCCCAGAAGATGAAAATCCAAAAGTTTTGTTGACCCCGTTTTGGGTAGTTTGGTGTATCAACTTTCCCAGGGTGTAACTTTGGCATACGATCTCCATTTGGGGCGCACGATAGCTCGTTGGAAATATATCGTCGAGGAGATTCATTTTTGGGGATCAATTAGAGCATTTTTCTATCATTGAGAATATCGATCCTGAATAACCTTCATTTAGGCCCTCAAAATGGACCCATAAGTTAAAAATTGCTAAAAATAGTAAATTACCAAAATTGCTAGAAAATTGTTTTGAGCGAGTTGGAAAAGGTGGGTTGCCACCGATATACACCTAGATAAATACTCCCTTATTAGGAAGAAATCGTATCCATTATGTTGAGTTCTTGGGGGAGAGGGAAAAGAGTTTGTTGAATATGCATCTTGATGAGCTGCTTGCCTTGTTGGAGAAGTTGCATTGCTTAGATTTTTGAAGGTTGTCACGAACTTGTGGCTTGAAGGGTTGGAATTTTTTAACCAGTCTGGCTACATGAGATGTCTATGTGTAGAAGGAATCTTTTCTCTTTGATGCAGTCTTTTTGACCTGCTTTTGTTGGATAGAAGGTTCTCGGGCCAAGGTCGTAGTGGCTGCAGTATCCTTTTGTTCACATTTTGAATAAATTGTGAAGAATCTAAATTTTGTAGTATGAGATACTATGTTGAGACACTATTTAGGTGGGACAGTAGTCAAAACCACCTCTGGTATCCTGTATACATGACCCCCCAGAGTAACAATGACACTACGGTTTCGAGACTCATAGATAGCATGGTGCTTCCACATATATGGCTGACCCAAGAGAACATCATAGACTCTTGGAGTTACTTCACACACACCTAGGATTTATTCTTCCTAAGGTTTTAACTTTTTTATTATTCATAATTAGTCACTATCCAGTCTCCTATATTTTAGGGGAGAATATTCTACCTGGAGAATATTCTATTTTAGTTGACACTTTAGTTTGACTAATTGAGTTGAGTTTAGATGTTGCATTGGTTTTGTCACCATGCAACATTGGGATCATCACCAGATAATGCGCACTTTCCTTGGGATCATCACCAGACTGGTGCATTACCCTTGATTTCCTGATCTACTCTTCACTACTCTTTGTTCAATCAGTTAACTAAAGACTAGTTGACTAGTTAACTCAGCTAGGTGGCAGTGCACTCTCGTAACTCCCTGAGATACTAGACTAGGTGGAAGTTCACTCCTTTAACTGCTAGTGCGTTTTCAGATCACTCTATACCACCACTATGTCGCATTGGTTCTCCTCCAGTGCACACTCATTGAGTTATACAAAGTATATCATGTGTAAATTATTCATTATTCATTGTGGTTAATGAGAATTCTTCCATTCTTTCTCTCCTTCTTCTTCTTTCTCAATTTCTCTCTGCAAAGGTGTGTAGTATTTTCTAGCTAGATCTATTCTGTGCAGGTTCAAAAAATTTACATGGTATCAGAGATGATGAACTGCTAAGAAAAATCTAGACCAATTTTGTTTTGTAGGTACAAAAGATTGAAGACAATGAAAAGATGGATTTCCAAAAAGAATTCATTCTTACACCTTACAACTACTTTGCATGGAAGGAGAGAATAATGATTCATCTCCAAACCATAGGATTGTATAGGTTAAACTTGAATACAGATACAGAACCGACATCATCCATAGAAAAATCCAAGTACTTAAATTTGATGGATGAAGCACTCATAACGATTTGCAGTCTTATTTCTCCCGATCTCCTTTTTCACAAATCTTCTTGTAAGACTCCCAATGAATCCTGGACCACCTTGGAAGGGATCTTTGAAAAAATTAATGATATGAGGGGACGCATGCTGGAGGTGGAATTTCTCACATTGGATCCAAAAACCTTCTACAATATCCAAGATTTCTTTACAAAATTCAAGTATTTACTGTCGCAACTCAAAGCTTGCGGGGTTGATAAATCTAAGGAGGAGAAACAAATGGTCCTCACCATTCTATCCAAACTTGGTCTTGAGTTCTCTGTATTCGTATCCACATTCCATTTTTTCAGATTCACCTCTGGAGCCACCTAGAAGATGCCTTCTCTTGAGGAATTTATTAAATCCATGACACAAGGGAAAACCAAGGTCATCAACATGTGAAAAATCAAAGGCCCAAAGGCACATGCACTCACTGTGCAAGATGGCAGCCATAAATATCAGAAATATAAAGATAAATACAAAAGGAAATTTTATGCACATCCAAATAAGGAAGGGTACACAAAACCCTTCACCGATGCCTCTGGATCCAAAAGGGAAAAGGAGAGAAAAGGGGAGAAAAGGGGAGAAATGCACGTACTATCACAAAGGATTCCATCCGGAATCCACATGCATGAAAAAAAAAAAGATCTGATGTCTCAAATACTTCAGAAAAACAACCTTGGATATCGCATCCCCGAGGGTGCGAAGAAGAAGAAACGAGAAGATCAGAATCCCAAGAAATGCAATTCCAACCATGCCTTTATTTCCATCAACTCCTCTCTCGATGCTTGGATCATATATTCAGGAGCATCACATTACACGGATGCCTCAAAATAAGTGTATTCTTCATTGGATGCATGCAAAGGTCCTCCTATTCTGATGGGGGACACCTCTTCTTTCGAAGTCACCGGCAAAGGAAGGATTGAACTCACAAATGAAAGCTTCAAGAATGTGTTGCACGTTCCCAAACTTTCACCTTCTCTCCGTGTATCAGATAACGAATTCTAACAAAAAAAAGAAATTCATATTCACACCAAATTTCGTGGACATCTATGACATGCAAACCAACTTTGGGGTTGCTATCGGTGAGGTAAATCATCAGTCTAGATTGTATACATTTTATGAATTCATTGAACATGATTATGATTTATTGCTTACTCATGATGATGAAAGTAGTAGGATATGGCATGATATATTTGGACACTTGAATTTCAGATACATGCAACATCTAAGAAAGAAAATATTGGTTGATGGTCTACCAAACATCCATTTCTCCAAGGGAGTATGTGAGGGATGTGTTCTCGAAAAACACCCTCCAAAGAAATTCGACAAAGGAAAGTCTCAGAGAGATTCTACACCTTTAGATCTGATCCACAGTGACCTTATGGGTCCTTTGCTGCATCCATCCATCATCAAAGTGAGGTTTGTTCTCATTTTTTTTGATGATTTCTCACGTTTTACATAGATCTACTTTCTCAGGAAAAAATCCAAGGTCTTTCAACACCTCAAAGATTTCAAATCCCTGGTTGAGACACAGTCCAGAAAGAATATCAAAGTCCTATGAACTAATAACAGGGGAGATTATGTCAATAATGAGATCCATGATATTTTCTATGATGCAGGGATTAATTTGCAGCATACAATTCCCTATACTTTGCAGCAAAACTGAGTTGCTGAGCAAAAAAACAGATCTCTAAAGGAGATGGCTTCTTGCATGCTACATGTAAATTCACTACTACAGAGACTATGGGACAAATCACTTAATCGTGCAACATACATACAAAATAGATCTCCCCATAGATCTGTCAAGGATAATACCCCCTACGAGGATTGGAGCGGACTCAAACCGGAAGTGACCCACTTTCACATTTTTGGTTCACATGCATGGGCCCAAATTCCCTCTGAAAAAATTAAATCACTTGATCCACAGAGAACTGAGTGTATTTTTGTTGGAAACCCCGACGCTGTGAAGGGATATAGGCTTATTGATATTTCCTCGGACTAGCTCATCATTGAGCATAGTGTCCAATTCAAGGAAAGTTTCTTGCATGTACCTCAATAGCCGCATGCAGACACCTTCATTATTCCACCTATCCGAGATGATGAGCATTCACATGTCGACTCTTCTTCAGATGAGAGTTCTGATTCAGAGGACTCAAATGATTCAGATTTAGAGTCAATACAGTTAGATGTAGATTCAGAGCATCCAGATGCAGTTGCAGATCCAGAACAGAGGCCCAAGTGGGCACGGACTACTCTTCAGGATGCAAGGGATTTAGTTGGTGATCCAACCGATACTAGGAGGAATCGATCTGATTTCGAGGAGCCTCCTGTTGCACTAACTGCCACTGAACCATTTCCCTCTAGGAATATTTTCTTGGTTTAGTCTTCAGATCCACAGTCTTATGGAGAGGTTTCTAGAAATCCCTTTTGGGAATCCTCCATGCAGGAGGAGTACAACTCCCTCCTCGAAAACCAGATTTGTGATCTAGTTCCCCTTCCTTCTAGGAGGAAACTTGTCAGATGCAGATGTGTCTATAGTACCAAGAGTGCAGCGGATGGAAAAATTAGCAAATACAGATCGGATTGTTGGTAAAGGTTTTCAACAGGTCCATAGTATTGACTATGATGAGACCTTCGCTCCAGTAGCAAATATGGATTCCATACGATTGGCACTTTCCATTGCGACAACCAAGGGATGGGAAGTCCATCATATGGATGTGAATAATGCATTTCTTCACAGTGATCTCTCTGAGGATATCTATATGGAGAAACCTCAGGGATTCATGGAGGACTCATCTTTGGTCTGTCGACAGAAGAACTCCCTTTATGGCCTCAAGTAGGCTCCAAGGGCACAGTATGCCAAGATGGACTCCTACTTGTTGTCACATAACTTTGTACATTTTAAATCAGACCCAAATTTCTACATTCTTAGGATGATTGACTCACTTCTTCTCTTAGTTTTGTATGTTGATGATTTGTTGATCAATGGTTGCTCAACTTCAGCAATTGTTGTAGTCAACGGGATTCTACATGACAGGTTTTTGATGATGGACATGGGTCTACTACACTTCTTCCTTGGACTTGAGATCAATCATGATGCATCAGAAATCAAATTGTCTTAGGCCAAGTATGCACAAGATCTCCTTGAGAGATTTCACATGATGCATCAGGGGTCAAACTTGAGGATGGCGAGGAGACTCCACTGATTGTCATAACATTGTACAGATAGCTAGTGGGCATCTTGTTGTATCTTACACACTCCATATCATACCTATCATATGCAGCTGGCGCAGTTTCCAGGTTCATGCAGGAGCTGCATGAGCTACATTGGAAGGCTACAAATCATATCCTTCGATACATACAGGGAACCATCACCTTTGGGATTCATTATGCAACAGACTCTGCATTATATCTCATCGGGTTTACTAATTCTGAATGGGTTGGCGATATCACTGATCGCAAGTCCACATGTAGTTGCTCACTCAGTCTTGGTTTCAGGCCTATCTGTTGGTCGATCAAGAAGAAATTTTCCATTTTTCTATCTTCAACCAAGGCAGAGTACAGAGGGGTAGTTAACATGACCATTTAGGCTATATCACTACAAAATTTTCTCATTGAGTTGGTCATTCAGTTTCATCAACCGATCGTCATCTGGTGTGACAACCAGAGCACTTTGAAGTTCTGTAGAGATCCAGTTTAGAGGCAACGGATGAAGCACATTGAGATCCACATGCACTACATTCAGGACTTAGTACACAAGGGGATCATCGACTTACATTTTTTTCCTTCAGCATAACAGATGGAAAAAA
>SNQJ01S0012064.1:143750-156225 GCA_010110895.2 Picea sitchensis | reverse complement strand
TGAGGTTTTCCCTCTTTCCTCACTTTATTTCAGTGCATATTTTGTATTTGGGTACCTAACATGGCCTCGTTGTTGGGACCCATTCTTTATTTTCACCATAGTGATGTTCAGGGGTGTGTTGGAGTTACTTCACACACACTTAGGATTTATTTTTCCTAAGTTTTTTCCTTTTTTATTAGGCATAATTAGTCATTATCCAGTATCCTATATTTTAGGGGAGAATATTCCACCTAGAGAATATTCTCTTTCAGTTGACACTTCAATTTGACTAGTTGAGTTGAGTTTAGATGCTGCATTGGTTTTGTCACCATGCAACATTGGGATCATCAACAGTTAATGTGCACTTGCCTTGGGGTCATCACCAAACTGGTGCATTACCCTTGATTCCCTGATCTACTCCTCACTACTGTCTTCTTAGTCAGTTAACTGAAGACTAGTTGACTAGTTAACTCAACTAGGTGGCAGTTCACTCCCGTAACTGCCTGAGAGAGACTATGTGGCAATTCACTCCTGTAACTACTGGTGTGTATCCTATTCACTCTAGACCACCTCTATGGTGCATTGGTTCTCCTCCAGTTCACACTCATTGAGTTATATAGAGTATATTGTGTGTAAATTATTCATTATTCATTGCGGATAATGAGAATTCTTCCACTCTTTCTCTCCTTCTTCCTCTTTCTCAATTTCTCTCTACAAATGTGTGTAGTATTTTCTATCTAGATCTATTCTTTGCAGGTTAAACACATTTACACAAACATCTAGTGGGGAAACATCACATAATACCTCATCCTTGAAGGGTTGGATGTCATATGACAATCGACATTGTTGGATGACACATAGATCTCATCCTTGGCGAAGCCACCCGATGTTGTATGGTTTTGGGTGTGGTATTGTTGACAATCCCAACTATTTGATTACCTCTAATGAGATGAGGTTCTTTTGGCTTCCTCCATAAACAACAAAATGCAGAATGGTCCCCTTCACCCACATCTGTGAATGAAAAAGTCACTCTCCATCTTCAGGATCTATTGGTTCTTCTAGTTGAATTGTTGCGGTCGCGACAATAGCAATGGGGTCAACGTCGATGATATGTCTTATGTCAGTATTTTCTGAATCAGATTTTGAATCAGGGTTTGACTCCCTATATTTGATTTCGGGCACCAATGAATATTTTGAGCAACAGTATACGGTGTTGTGATAGGGGATTTTGTGGAAATCGCACCGATTTTCGGTGTCCTTCTTCGTCTTCCCGTGACCCTCTTTTTCCAGTGGCTTGGAATGGTTTTCGGGACACTGTTTGTTAGGGTCGTCTTTATCATACTTTGGTTGTTGTGGATTTGCAGACTCGAACTCTCGTTTGTTCTGGTGCTTAAATTTTTGCTCCATTTTAGCAGCATATCGATAAGCAGCACTGAGTGATGAGATGAGATGTCTAGAAAATCCATTTCAGTTTGGATGTATCTGTGTAGAGACCCAAATGTCATTTGAAGTATTTGATACCCAACTTGTTGTGCAAGGTATGGAAGGTATTGGTGAACTCCAAAAATTATTGGCCCTCTCTTGTCGTAGTGTGGTCCATCTCATATACAGGTCCTCATAATTTCCAATAGGGTAATATTGTTCCTTTACCGTGTCCATAAAAAAATCCCAAGTGGGATTGACCCCATATATTCCAGAATCTTATGTGGAAATTTTCTCACAGTAATTTTCCCACCAATGTTTGACATGGGGGAGATATTTAAGGAGTGAAAATGTGATCTTTTCCCTATCAGAAAAATGTTGAACAAAGAAATAACCTTCTAACATATTTAACCAATTGTCTAGGGCATCTGCATCTATCTGACCTTCAAATATGGGAATATCAAAATTAACATGTACCTTAAAAGGAGAGGTGATTAAAAAGTGTTTGTTTGATGAATATGTGCATGTTTCTATCGGATGACGTTGAAGGATGTGGGAAAAATTCTCAATCATTTCGTCCCTCTGTCACGTGAGAGCTTGCTCAAACAACAGATTGATAGAATTGTTTGCTCCGTCGTTTTTCTTTTCTTTCACCATGGAGGGTTTCTTGGGCATGCGAGAGATATTGTATTCAAGAGAGACAATCTCTATACTCAACTTTCTATACTCGAACCTCATCGGGGACATGCACTGGAAAAGAACGATAAAGAGTAGCCTGCTTTGATACCACTTATCCAAATTATTTTTGGCATGAAATGAGAGTGTAGATATAATAAATAAATGTACAGAGATATCTTGGATATCCAATATTATAACAAAAATGTATCATAGATGCAACCATAAACACAGATATAAATTAATACACAATTTTCTATTACTGAGCGAAAATGTACAAAGACTGTAAAATACAGAGTGAAAGACTCGCAAGAATGGTGGCATATTATGTCTGAGAAGAGATGTGAATACTAATCACATCCATGAGAAGGTTATTTTATAATGAGGCTTCCAAGGCCGTTTTATTATAAATAAAATCCAAAACCCTAACCCCGAAAGATTAAAAGCCAACAATTTTGTGGACCTCGTTTTGGGTAGTTTGGTGTATCAACTTCCCAAGGGTGTAACTTTGGCATACGATCTTCGTTCGGGGTGTACGATAGCTCGTTGGAAATGTATAGTCAAGGAGATTCATTTTGGGGGATCAATCAGAGCCTTTAGATATCATTAAGAATATTTATCCATAAAAACCTTAATTTAGTCCCTCAAAATGGCCCCAGAAGTTAAAAACTGCTAAAAATAGTAAATTGCCAAAATTGCCAGAAAATTGTTTTGAGCGAGTTGGAAAAGGTGGGTGGCCACCGATATCCACCTGGATCAGGATGATTTGAAGAGGATTAATGGTAAAGCATGTTATTATTTGTGAATTATCCCAAACTGTTGATCTCGATTAACCTAGTCAGTCTGATCTATCAGGTGGGAATGTTGTCATGAAATGCACCCCATATAAGTTATGGCATGAATATAAATTTAGAGGAGCCAATAGTGCAAGGCCGAAATCTTTGCAGGTTGGAAGAATTTTTGTAGGGTTGAGAATGACTGCGGTGTTGCGGGCCACAAATTTTCAGAAGGATTGGTGGAGGCATTAATTTTTCATTCCACATGGAAAACCCCTAACATGAGTCACTGCCAGTGTTGCAAGGCATGCACTAGAGGAGAAATATTTTTAGTTGGATGAAGTACATCTTGCATGAGAATTTCCTACAAAGAAGAGTTCTGATAGTTTTACGGGGTTGAAACATCAAAAGTCTATGCAATGGGACTAATGGTAGATCCACATCATATGGACATGGAAAGTGGCCCATGTGGATTTCATGTGCACTAAATGACATCATATGATGCATATACAAAGATCCATGTGCACACCATGTCTATCCGATGTGCTTTTGGCGAGAGAGAAACTTTTAGAGGCAATATATTTCGAAACCAAACTTATATTTTAGCATATTTACAAGCATTGGAAATCTCTCAAGGAGTAGATATGACTTTTGGGATAAGATTGGGGTTTGAACTTCATCATAAGAAAATTGATTAAGAGAAAATAATTGAGAAATTTTAACACCTCATTCCATTAATAAGGCTTAGGGGGTCAGGTGTGTTACAAAATGGTATCTCGGCATTAATTTGTCATTCTGCATGGAAAATATCAAGCACAAGCCATCACTAGTGTTGCGTAGTGAATATGGTATGATCAATATTTTTATTTGGACAAAGTACATCCCATAGGAGAAATTCCCACAAAGAAGAGTCCTGATAGTTTTGTGGGGTTGAAATACTACAAGTATGTGCCAAAGGCCGAATGGTAGATCCATGATAGTTAGACATGGAAAGTGGCCCACATGAATGTCGCGTAGACTAGATGATTCTACATGATGCGTATAGTAATATCCATGTGGAAACCAAATGGATCTGAAGTGGTTTTTGCAGGAGAAAACCCTACGATTTGAGACCCAACTTTGTGCGCAAGGTATGTAAGGTATTGGTGAACTCTAGAAATTCTTGGCCCCTCTCTTGCCATAGTGTGGTCCATCTCATATATTGGTCCTCATAGTTTCCAACAGGGTAATATTGTTCCTTTACCACATCAACAAAAAAATCCCAAGTGGGATCGACCCCATATATTCCAGACTCTTCTGTGGAAATTTTCTCTCAACAATTTTCCCACCAATGTTTGAAATGGGGGAGAGATTTAAGGAGTGTGAATATGATATTTTCCCTTTGGGAAAAATGGTGAACAAATAAATAACCTTCTAGCATATTTAACCATTTTTCTAGGGCATCCGTATCTATCTGACCTTCAAATATAGGAACACAAAAATTAACCTGTACCTTGAAAGGAGAGGTGCTTCCAAAGTGACTATTTGATGAAGCTGCACATGTTTCTATTGGCAGGCATTGAAGGATGTGGGAAAAATTCTCCATCACTTCGTCCCTCTATTGCCTGAGAGCTTGCTCAAGCAACAAATTGATAGAATTGCCTGCTTCGTTGTTTTTCTTTTCTTCCGCCATGGAGGGTTTCTTGGGCATGTGAGAGCGATTGTATTCAAGAGAGACAATCTCGAGACTCAACTTTCTATACTCGAACCTCGTCAGGAACATGCACTGAAAAAAAATGATCAAGAACAACCTTCTCTGATACCACTAATCCGAATTATTTTCGGCATGAAATGAGAGCATGGATATAATAAAGAAATGTACATAGATATCTCGGATATCCAATATTATAACAAAAATGTATCATAGATGCATCCATAAATAAATATATATAGTAATACACAATTTTCTATTAATGAGCGAAAATGTACAAAGACTGTAAAATACAGAGTGAAAGACTCGCTAGAATGGTGGCATCTTATCTCTGAGAAGAGATGTGATGGCTACTCGCATCCAAGAGAAGGTGATTTTACAATGAAGCTCCATAGGAATTTTTATCATAAAGAATATCCAAAACCCTAACCTCGGAAGATGAAAAGCCAATAGTTTTGTGGACCCTGTTTTGGGTAGTTTGGTGTATCAACTTCCCAAGGGTGTAACTTTGGCATACGATCTTTGTTTGGGGTGTACGATATCTCGTTGGAAAGGTATCGTCAAGGAGATCCATTTTAGGGGCTCAATCAATCAAAGCCTTTGGCTATAATTAATAATCTCGATCCTAAAAAACCTTCATTTAGGCCCTCTAAATGGCCCCGGAAGTTAAAAACTGCTAAAAATAGTAAATTGTCAAAATTGCCAGAAAATTGTTTTGAGCGAGTTGGAAAAGGTGGGTGGTCACTGATATCCACCTAGATCAGGATGAGTCAAAGAGGATTAATGGTAAAGCACATTATGATTTGCGAAGTATCCCAAACTATTTATCTTGATTAACCTAGACATTCTAATCTATCATGTGGGAATGTTGTCACGGGATGTGCCCTATAGTAGTTTTTCCATGAACATCGATTTAGAGGAGTTGGTAGTGAAAGACCAAAATCCTTGCAGGTTGGAAGAATTTTTTTGGGGTTGAGCCCGACTGTGGTGTTGCGGGCCACAACTTTTCAGAAGGATTGGTGGAGGCATTAATTTGTCATTCCACATGGAAAACCCCTAACATGAGCCACCACCAGTGTTACAGGGCATGCACTACAGGAGAAATATTTTTAGTTGGATGAAGTACATCTTGCATGCGAATTTCCTGCAGAGAAGAGTTATGATAGTTTTGTAGGGTTGAAACATCGACTGTCTATGCAAAGGGCCTAATGGTAGATCCACATCATATGGACATGGAAAGTGTCCCATATGGATGCCATGTGCACTAAATGACATCATATGATGCATATACAAAGATCCATGTGGACACCACGTCAATCCGAGGTGGTTTTGGCAAGAGAAATTTTTTTAGAGGCTATATCGTTCGAACCCAAACATAGATTTTATCATATTTACAAGCATTGGAAATCTCTCAAGGAGTAGATATGACTTTTGGGCTAATATTGGGGTTTGAACTTCCTCATAAGAAAATTGATTAATAGAAAATAATTGAGAAATTTTAACACCCCATTCCCTTAATAAGGGTTAGAGGGTCAGGTGTGCTCCAAAATGGTATCTAGGAATGTGCTAAAAAATGGTATCTAGGCATTAAGTTGTCATTCTGCATGGAAAATATAAAACACAAGTCACCACCAGTGTTTTGTAGTGAATATTGTATGATCAATATTTTTATTTGGACAAAGTACATCCCGTAGGAGAATTTCCCACAAAGAAGAGTCATGATAGTTTCGTGGGGTTTAAATCCTACAAGTATGTGCCAAGGGCCTAATGGTAGATACATGTTATTTGGAAGTGGAAAGTGGCCCACAAGAATGTCGCATAGACTGGATGATTCTACATGATGCGTATAGGAATATCCATGTGAAAATCAAATGGATCTGAAGTGGTTTTTGTAGGAGAAAATCATAGAAAATGTTTTGGAGGCTGTATTTTTTGAACCTGAACTCAAATTTTATCACATTTACTAGTGTTGGAAATCTCTCAAGGAGTAGATCTAAATTTTGGGCTCGGATTAGGTTTTGGAGTTCCTTAAAAGAAAGGAAATTAAGAGAAAATAATTGAGAAATTTTAACACTACATTCCCTTAATCCAACTTAGGGGGTCGGGTGTGTTACAAAATGGTATCAGGGTTGAGTTTCACACTCTAGGATTGAAGGGGCCAATGAAAAATGAAATGATTCATGCACCAAGGGATACGATGAGCATGTTGGTGCTTTTATTTTCTTGTCAAATTTAAATATTATATCTATATGTATTAGTTGCACAAGTCTATAGAAATAAAATATTGTATATTTATGTTGAGTATAATTGTTTTTTTTCTTTTGTATAAGCTAACATGTATTCTATAGGAAAGACAATTTTGTTGATGATCATTACCAATAGATTTTTTAGCATGCATGCAAATAGGGACAAGGTTTTGATTTTAGGATTGTTGTAGGTCCATGAGAACCGTATAAATACTAAGTGATTGTGTGCCTTTTCAACTATGTGAATAGCTAACGGTGGCATGTTGTTTCACCACATAGAATATGCAGTGTAGTATGAAAGAGGCCATAGAGACTCCTCCAGATTGGCCAAGATACTGAAAATCCTATAGGTCGAGCTTCAAAGATATAGGGTCGATAATGAGAAGCTTATTAAGGCCTAAGAGAAGCAAAGAGAGATGAATGTTGTGTTTATGCAAATCCTATCTGAAATACAAAACCATTTATAGAAAGGTCCATCAACTAGCAATGTAGGTTGATATCAGTTTGATAAGTTGTCGATTCCTTGAGAGATACAAATGAATAAGACATCACACAACAATTCAAGGAAAACTTCCTCCATAAAGAGGCATAGGGGTGCCAAGAGGAGTGTATCTAGTGGGGATTATTTTATTCAACAGAGTCATCTAGTGAGAAGACTAATACTTTTGAAGGATCGTCCATCGAAGATACTGGATCAAGTACTCATAGGAAATGGAGGAGGAAAGACTCCAAAATATACTTGACTAAATAATTCAAGAAGTAAAAACCATCCACCTTTGATGGGGAGGTCATGAAGGGAGAAGAAGTATAAGATTGAATATTAGGATTGAAGAAGTATTTTCGAGCACACAATTACTCATGAGATATGAAAGCTAGAGTAGCTACTTTTAATTTCACTGGAGGGGCTTCTATTTGGTGGGAAGACCCAAAGAATGTAAAAGGGATCATTGAAAAGAATGTAACCTAGAAAAAAATTGAGAAGTATTTTAACAAATCCTACATGTTAAAGAAGTATCATGATGGAAAGATCAAACAATTCCATGAACATAAGTTGGGATAACTCACCATGGATGAATATGTAAAGCTATTCATGGAATTGTTGAGATATGTTCCATACAGCAAATATTAAAGGTGAAAACACAACGTTTTCTTAATGAACTTCCATAATATTTCTAGTATAATATTGATTTTGAAGAACCCAAAACACTATATGATACCATTAGGAAGTCCAAATATTGCTATGAGCAATCAAAGCATGGCCTTGATCCTCGCAAAGATTGGAAATATAAGTAATATTCTATATTTAAGAAGAAGTTATTTAAGTCATATTGGTATAAGAATCCAAAGAGGGGTATTCATTATAGTTACCCTACTAAAAGTGTACATCAACAAAACTATCCTACTCAATGTGTAAATAAGACAGAAAAAACTACAAAGGAGAAATTAGAAGAGAGAAAGAAAGGGCCTCTTCAATGCTAGGGTTGTGGAGAGGAATGCTTGTTAAGAGATTGCCCTCATAGGCAACATGATAATAGGAGAGTTAGAAATGTTCAAGAGGCCACTAAAATTGATGACGTAGCCAAGAGTGTACCCCATATTTATGTAGTCGTCACGAATCGACGGGTAGAGCACATAGAATCAATGGTGAATATAGAAGGTAAACTTTCCACAATTCTATTTCTATTTTGATTGACCTGGGTTCCAACTTTAGCCATATTGGACCCTAATTTGTTGAAGCATGTGTCTTACAGAGAATAAATCATGAAAATTCAAGGTTATTTCAACTATCCACATGGAACAAAAAGAAAGTGACAAAGGAGATAGAAGCAAGTCAATTTGGGATGAGCAAGCTAGATACACAAGCATCGTTGAATCTACTTCCTTTGGGATCATATGGCATGGTGATAGGCATGGACTAGTTGGAAATGAATAAGACAGACATAGATTTTTTTAATAAGACCTTATAATGTGAATACGATGAAGGGAATAAAATGGTCTTGGAGGGAATACAAAAACATGTATCAGTGAGGCATATTTTAGTAGTATAGCTGAAAAATAATTGTAGGAAAGGATTCCCATTGTATGTCATTCATGTATTAAATTCAATAGAAGGAAGTAAGCAAAGAATTCAAGACCATCATGTGTTGTATGAGTACATAAACATATTTCTAGAGAAAATACCAGGACTACCTCCGAAGAGGGAGATCATTTTTTCCATAGATACTATGCCAAGAGTGGTACATGTGTCTAAGTTACCTGACCAAATTATCCCAATTAGGTTGGTGGAACTAAAAATGCAACTGAAGGAAATGCTGGACAAATGGCATATCAGGGCCATTGTGTCCCTGAGGGGAGCACTAGCATTATTTTTAGAGAAGAAATATGGTACTCTTTTGCTATGTATCGATTATAGACACTTGAATAAGATGACCATTAATAACAAGTACCCACTACCCAAAATTGATGATCTTTTCACTCAACTAAGAGGGGCCACAATGTTCTCTAGGATAGACTTGAGATATGGGTACCATCAAGTAAGAATCAAAGATGAGTACATCCATAAGAATTCCTTTAGAATGATATATGGGAATTATGAGCTTTCAATGGTGCCTTTTGGGCTTACCAACATACCAGCCACATTTATGTGCTGAATGAACAACATTCTCAGAAAGTATTTTGACAAGTTTGTCCTATTTTTCATTGATGACATTCTAGTATACTCAAAGAAAAAGGAGGAGCATGAAGAACATATCATGTTTGTACTACATGTGTTAAGAAAACACCAAATTTATACTAAGTACAAAAAATGTGAATTATTCTAGAAACAAATTCATTACTTGGGTCATATAATCTTAGAAGGAGTGGTAGTGGAGCTTAAGAATATCAATGAAATCATGGATTGGACTAATCCTTCAAATGTAAGCAAGGTGAGATCATTTATGGGATTAGATATATATTACTAAAGGTTTATCCAAGGATTTTCAAATATAGACAACACAATCACTTCCCTACAAATAAAAAGAGCGAAGTTTGTATGGACAATCGACTACAAAACAAGCTTCCAGTGGTTGAAATACCTTTTGATGAATGCACTTGTTATGAATATTGTACACCCAGAAAAATATTTCTTGGTTTGTACAGATGCTTGTAAGGAAGGACTTAGTGGAGTGCTCATTGAAGAGGAACATGTGATCAATTATGAATCAAGAAAAATGAATGCGCATGAAGAGATCTATGTCACTCACGACTTGGAGTTTGTAGGAATTGTACATGCCTTAAATATGTGGAGGCACTATTTACTAGGAGGAAGGTTTGTATTAATGGCGGGACATAACAGGCTAAAATAATTATTTGATCAACCATGTTTGAATGGTAGACAAGCCCAGTGGATGGATCTTATTAGTGAGTTTGATTTTGAAATAAATCACATAAAATTAAAAGAGAATCGAGTGGTAGATGCACTCAGTAGAAGCATATAGACAACACACCTAGAAACAACTAGTGTGTATGAATATGATCTTAAATATAGTATTATATTTTGTTTGAAGAACAATGAACATTTCGAGTCAATTAAGGAAAGTTTGGAACAAGAACCAAGGGGACTGAAAAGTGAAGGATATCATCTCATTGAATATGGGATGTTGGTGTACAATAACAGGTTGTGTATACCCAACTAAAAAGAATTAAGGGAGCTCGTAATGAATGAGTTCCATAAGAGGTCTTATGTAGGTCACTCGGGTTATTAGAAAATGATAACAATAGTGAAGAAATTGTATTTTTGGCCCAAAATGAAGAAAGATATTGTAGGATATATCATCAAATGTTTGGAATGTCAGTAATTCAAAGTTGAACATAGAAATCCAGTTGGATTTCTACAGCCTATACAAATTATAGAATGGAAGTCGGAATGAACCTCCATGGACTTCATCACGGGACTACCCAGGATAGTCAAACAACGTTATGCAATAATGGTGGTGGTGGATAAGTTGAGTAAAATAACACACTTTATCCCAATTAAATCCACTTACAAATAAATAGATGCTGCAAATATTTTCATGAATAAAATTATTAGATTACATGGCATTCCCAGTAAAATCATTTCGGATCGAGATGCTAAGTTCACATAAAGTTTCTGGAAAACTTTATTTGCAGGATGTGGAACGCAACTAGATTTCAACACTTCTTATCACCCTCAAATAGATGGGAAAATTGAGAGGGTGAAAAGAGTGTTGGAATACACATTGATAATGTATGTTATGCATCAAGCCAATAAATGGGTGTTAAGATTAATGTTGTTATTAGGTTATTTTCAATATTCTCATTGCATTTCCAAAACAACAACATAAAGAGGATCACTAAAAGAAACACAGTCACAAGGTACACAACATTTTATCCTGGGAAACCATCATGGGGAAGAAAACCCAGAAAACCTTCCTCAATAATAGATTGTCAATACAATGCCAAGACTAAGACCAAAACTCCAAGAATAAACTAGGATTCAACATGCATCTCTCTTCTCCTTCCTCCCGCAACTGCAACTGCCTTCAAAATATGTGCACTAGATGAGTGAGTGAGTGAATGAACAAGTGAGGCGCAATCCTCACTTATAAATACTCGTTGAGGAGGCTCTAGGGTTATGAATATTCACTTCGTAGGGACAACTTCTTTCAAGAGTGGTTAAAACCACTTTATAAACCCTAGGGGCCAACTTTACAAATTCCACTATCTAAATATGGTTTGACCAATCCAAAAAAGGGGATTTGGTTTTATACAATTCCCAACATGATCAATCCACAAAAGGGGATTTCATATATAAGATAATAACTCAAATATAATTAGAAAATTCTTCGAAGTTACAATATTTCAACACTCCCCCTTAACGAGAAGGGTATTCTACTGACATAACCTAATACAACTTCATCAAGAGAGAGAGAGAGGGAAGCATCATCATCAGTATCTCGAACATTTAATGGCACATCTACAAATCATCAGAATTTTTTCTCATCATCGTTCACAGCATGGAGCTGGATTAGCATCATCATCATCACTATCATCATGAAGCTGAAACATAAACATCAATTAGCATAACGATAGAACAACAACATCACCAAATCGAGGCTGGTACAACATCATCAACAACATGATCTTGATACAACAACATCATCAACATGAGGCTTAGACAAAAACATCATCATCATATGGAAAAAAAAATGAGGTAGGTGCAACAAAAATATCTTGTGGTATTCTAACAGACCATCTTTACTGTACCTTCAGGATCTTCCCAAGAATCATAATATTCCCTAGGATATAAAATCCTAACAAGCTACCATGTGGTACTCTGACAAACTGTCCTTACCGGACCTTTGAGATCTTCCTAGGAATCATAAGATTCCCTGGGATATAAAATCCTAAAAAAGATACCACTACTAACCATGATTGGCATATTGTTGGCCCTGACCAAGTTTTGAGGAACACTTGGTCATATTTGACCATTTTTGGGACTTCAACAGCTTGTCAAAGATGGAGCGCAACACGAAGCAGAAATTGTGGAAGCTAGACCCCTTTTGGGTCCTTTCTGGGTTTTTGGGGATAATGTAATGGGAAAGGGATGTCGGCTCGTGGGTTTACCCACACTTAGGCCCACTGTTGTATGTATATATAGATGTATAGGCAAAGTAAGTGAAAAA
>SNQJ01S0012064.1:59152-121934 GCA_010110895.2 Picea sitchensis | reverse complement strand
CAGACTCTTCGATTTGATAAAGCTAGTCGCTCTGTATATAAGTCTGTGTGTGTGATTATTTTTGTGTAAAGAATCCAGTGCCGTATCAAGAGTCTCGGGCCCTTTAAAGGCAGGGTTTCCACTCTTGCGACACACCTCTAAGGTCATATCAGTAGTCACGGGCTCTTAAAGGTAGAGTTCCCACCACTGTGACCTCCTGACAGAGATTACTAGTTTCTGCCTGAGCAGTCGGCTAGGAGCCTATCTGACATTCTCTCTCTCCGGAGCAGAGAACTAAGATTAAACGCCCTACTTTCCTATGCAGAAATAGTAAAATCTACTACTATGGATTCTTCCATCTGTGTTCGTACTGTACATAACACAGTATGTCGTTTAATCCTTGCAGTTACTTATTGTGCGCCTTATGTCTATGGTCGTTTAATGCTTTCATTTACTTGTTGTGCGCCTTATGTCTTCTTGTTGTGATAATCATGGTTGCGTCTTGTTAGTCATTGGGTGGCGACGTAGAGTCAAGTGTGTCTGTTCCTTTTTACACGTGCGCAAACACCTTAAACAAAAAAAAAAATCACCTATTAAAGAGTTGTTGTCGTAACGAGGAGGTTGTTACACATTTCGTCACTGCAGTATTCTTCAGACCGAAGTATAACTCCGCGGGTGAAAAAAAAAATGAGTCTGGAAATTGTTGCACCATTATTTGAGACCTATTCTATTGGATTTATTTTTGCGCCCTTATCACATTAATACCTATCATTTTTCAGCAAAATTTTTGACCCCACCCGCCCCTTTTTGGTTCCCTTGTCATCATGGCCCATACCCGCAACCAAGACTTGGAAGCTCACTTCAATACCTTGCAATATAATTTCACAGATACCCAACAAGAAGTGACACAGATCAATGCCAATATTTCCACCATCAATCAAAACATGCATTCCGCCATCACTGCATCAATCGTCGAACTCAAATAAGACCTCAAACAAGACATGACTACCCATCTCAAATCTGTCGTTTCGATGCTCTGCACCAATTTTCATATCCCTGCATATCCCCCTTTATCTGATCCACCTTTTCATACCGAGGTTGAAACTTCCTCTCATTCCCACAACTTTCAGCCCCATCACTTTCAGCGTGACCTACGCCTTCCGCGGGTGGATTTGACCAAATTTGATGGCTCGGATCCCATTGGTTGGGTCACTCAAATGGAACATTATTTCTCTTTGTATGGAATTACAGATGACTTGGCCAAACTCTGTTATGGTGTTCTCTATCTAGATCAAGAACGTTGGCAATGGTGGAAATGGAGATAAACTGCACGTTCAGGGTATATTACTTCGACACACTTTGTGGCAGATTACTTTATGAACACTTTGACACTAACACCAACCATTTAGGCCATTTGAAAAAGTTGAAACAATCTGGCACAGTGGAAGAATTTATAACTGCTTTTGAGAAACTATATTTTCATACAAAGGGCATGTCTGATGATTTTTTCCGAGAATGTTTTATCAGTGGCCTAAAGGATGAGATTTGTTCCCATGTCCTCATCGCTCGGCCTCAGAGTTGGGTGGAGGCTACTAAAAGAGCTAAGGAAGCACAACATGTTGTCTCTTATCAAAACAGGAAACCCTCCTTTATTCCTCGCACTATACTAGTAAATCCCACTCCCCCTTCTGCTCCACTAAAGATCTAAAAATTGACTAGGGATGAAATGGTTGAACGCAAACTCAAAGGCCTTTGTTATAATTTTGATGACAAATATTTTCTTGGCCACAAGTGTAAGGAAAAAAATCTTTTTATGGCCATCTTGGAGGATGTTGAAACTCCCCTTGTGTCTAAGTCACGTGAACCCATTGACATAACCCCCCCCCTCAGACCCTCCCGAAGTAGAATCGATCATTTCCCTAAATTCTCTCACTGGCTTCTCTACTCCCCAAACCCTCAAGCTAATTGGTTACATCAAGCATAGGAAGGTCATCATTCTTGTTGATAGTGGAAGCACCCATAATTTTATCCATCGCCGCATTGCCCAAGAAACTCATTGTTATATCCATGCAGTCAATAATTTTCAAATCATGATTACCAATGGTGGCTCCATCAAATGTGGAGGGTGTTGTGAAAATGTGTGTCTCCAAATTGGTGACTACCACTTGAAATCTCATATGTTTGCTATCGACATGGGCGGTTGTGACATTGTGTTGGGTGCAGACTAGCTAAGGACTTTGGGTCCCATTTTCATGTATTTTAAGGAATTAACCATGCAATTCTACCAGGAGGGCCAAAAATATAAGTTCGAAGGCATCATCATCGGTTCACCTGAGATCATTAGTTCCCATCGCATGGAAAAGATACTCAAAAAAGGTGATTATGGCGTTATTTCCCAACTCCATGCCATACAAGCAACTAAGACACCCTTTGTGTCGCAAGACCTCCAATCCATCCTCTCTTAACATCAAGTGGTATTTTCCACTCTCGAGGGACTCCCTCCTTACCGTGGTGTTCATGATCATTCCATTCCCCTTATACGAGGAATCCTTCCTCCCAATATTTGTCCCTATCGTCACCCCTTTTCCCAAAAAAATGAAATTGAGAAAATGGTTCAAGAACTGCTTAACGTAGGCATTATCCGCCCTAGTACGAGCCCCTACTATTCTCTTGTGGTCATGGTCCTTAATAAATAATGTTATTGGCCCATGTTTCCTAACTTTCGCACCCTCAACAAACTCACCATTAAAGACAAATTTCCCATTCCTGTCATTGATGACCTCTTGGATGAATTGAGTGGTGCCCAGTTCTTTACTAAACTTGATCTTCATTCTGGATACCACCATATCGGTATGAAAGAGGCATACATTCCTAAGACTACCTTTAGAACTCATGAGGGCCACTATGAGTTTTTGGTCATTCCCTTTGTCTTGTGTAATTCCCCCTCCACCTTTAAAAAGTATCATGAATCATCTCTTTCATCCTTTTCTCTGTCATTTTGTCTTAGTTTTATTTGATGATATCCTCATATATAGAAAAACCTAGATAGACCATCTTGCTCATGTGGACCAAGTTCTCCATCTACTCTTTCAACACCAAATTTTCCTGAAACAATATAAATGTTCTTTTGGCACCTCGGAAGTCGAGTACTTGGGTCATATTGTTGGCAAGGATAGCGTTAGGGTGGATCCTAAAAAGATTGAATCTATACAAGACTAGTCTCACCCAAAGACAATCAAAACCTTGTGCGGATTTATGGGCTTAACATGTTATTATCGCAAGTTTTTTAATTATTATGGAAAGATTGTGGCACCTCTCACTGCACTCCTTAAAAATAATTCTTTCACTTGGACTCTAGTAGCTGCTCAGGATTTTCAAACCTTGAATATGGCCATGTGCACCACTCCAGTCCTATCCCTTCCTAATTTCACAAAGACCTTTGTCCTCGAATGTGATGCTTCAGGGAAAAGTATTGGCATTGTCCTTATGCAAGAGGGTCAGCCTTTGGACTTTACCAACAAACAACGGTGTGAACGAAATTTGGGAAAATCAATCTATGAAAAGGAAATGTTGGTTATTCTACATATCGTTGATTTGTGGCGCCCTTATCTATTGGGGCAACCAGGGATGATTTTAAGGATGGAATTTTGTTTTAAAATGTAGAAACCTTGGTGAATCTTACTAATCCTTCATATGCCAACTATATATGTTTGGTGATACTTTTGTAAAAATATTCAAATTTGTAAGGATTTTATATATTTTTTATAATTTTTTAGCGATTTTTAAGGTAAAATAATTTTATCCTATAGAATTTGGGTGAATCATTTTTAAAATAACGAATCTCATTTTTGGAAAAACCATGGAAAATTAGCCCATGAGAGAAATTTAGCCCCTAAAATCATCCATGGGGGCAACGCTTCCAAATTAAGACTAATCATCAAAGCCTCAAGTATTTTCTGGAACAACGCATTTCCTCCCTAGAGAAACAAAAATTGGTGACTAAGATCTTTGGGTATGATTATGAGATCATTTACAAGAAAGGAAAAGAAAATGTGGTTGCAGATGCACTTTCCCAAAAATATGAAGATGAAGGCTCTCTTTTTTCTCTCTCCTTCATTGTACCAGATTGGCTCCAAGTTGTTCGCCAGGAATGGCTACATGATCCTAAAAGTTTGCATCTGATACAACAATTGTAGTCCAATTCTCTAGTTTCCCCAGGGTATTCTTGGCTCCATGATTAACTTCGATACAAAGGTCGTTTGTATTTAAGTAAATAGTCAAAACCTAAATCCATGGTACTTTTTGAGCTTCACTCTACACCCATAGTTGGGCGCTTCGGGTTTACCAAAACCTATGACAGGATCAAGCGTTCTTTTTTCTGGGATGGTATGAAACAATACGTTTGTAATTTTGTGGTTGAATGTGATGTGTGTCAATGAAAAAAGGGAGAAATGGTCAAATATCATGGCACACTACAACTGCTTCCGATTCCACCTGCTATTTGGAGGGATATCTCTATGGATTTTATTACAGGCTTACCTAAATCGGGCAATAAATTAGTCATCATGGTGATAGTTGATCACCTTTAAGTATGCTCATTTATGTGCTCTTCAACACCCATTTACAACATCTAGTGTGGCTCAACTTTTCATGGATCAGGTCTTCAAGCTTCATGACATACCGCATTCTATTGTTTTTTATCGCGACCCAACTTTCACCAACAATTTTTGGAAATAATTGTTCAAGATTCAAGGCACCCAATTGAATCTCAGCATAACTTATCATCCCCAGACGGATGGTCAAATTGAATTTTTCAACAAGTGTTTGGAAACATATTTGAGGTGTTTTGCATCGAAAAATCAAAATCAGTGGGCTCAATAGTTACCCCTGGTTGAATGGTGGTACAACACTTCATAGCATACAGCTACCTGCATGACTCCTTTTGAAGCGATATATGGACAAAATCCACCTTCAGTTCTCTCATTTTACTAGGTGTCTCAAAGGTCCATGCGATTGACCAAATGCTTATAGTTTGAGAGGATATTCTCTGTACCCTCAAAGAGAATTTGGTCATGGACCAGAATCGCATGAAGCAACAAGCAGATCAAGGTCACTCTGAACATCAATTTGCAGAAGGGGATCAGGTGTTTTTTTGATTGCAACCTTATGAGAAAAATTCCCTCAAGGTTGATCATTGTCAGAAGCTAGCACCCAAATGTTATGGTCCTTATACCATTCTCAAGTGTGTGGGATAGGTGGCCTATGAGTTAGCTTTGCCCAGTCATTCTAAGATACATCATATTTTTCATGCTTCATGCTTAAATAAGGTGATTGGAACTAAGTGCCAAACTCAAACCAACATTCCCAAGTTGGACAAAGAAGGATCCATTTGTCTACAACCACAAACAGTTTTGGACCAGCGTGAGCGTCACCTACATCAGTGAACCATCAAGGAAGTGTTAGTCCAATGGAAAGATACAACTCCAGCAGATTCCACTTGGGAACCAACTACCATTCTGCACCAATTTCAACATCTCAAGCCTTGAGTACAAGGTTATTTTTAAGGGGGAGGACATGTTAGGGACCTAACCCCTCACATAGGTAGAACAATATATTCCGATGTAATAAAGGTCAATATTAATAAGGCCTTGCAATAAGGTAGAATAAGTCAAATGTAAGAATACCTAATAGAAGATTCTGCTTCTAGAAGGATGTTCCTCTAGATGGTTCTCTTGATAGACATATTTAGTATAAATAGGAGTCGAGGGTATGAGAACCCTAGCTTGGATATTATTGTAATAGAGTTCTTCTCGACTAGAGGTTTCCCCCTCGAAGAGGCAAGTGAACATTTCTCTCAGTAATCAAAGTGTTATTTCTGGTATTATTCTAGTTTCATATTGGTCCTATTGTGGTGTTGTTCTTGTTATATTGTTGTTCATCTGCCATTTCTAACATTCTATTTTCGTTCTGCATACTTTTTATCTGGAATATTACATGAATTGAAAGAGTTAAATATGCAATTGAAGGAGATATTAAATTTGGGACCTATACATACAAGTGCATCACCATGGGGTGCACCAGTAATTTTTGTAAGAAATAAGGATGGATCATGGAAGCTTTGCATTGACTATCATCAATTAAACAAAGCTACGATCAAGAATCAATATCTGTTACCGAGAATTGATGAATTATTTGATAAAATGAAGGGAGCGGTTGTGTTTTCAAATATTGATTTGAGATTGGGGTATCACCAGTTGTGAATCAAAGAGGAATACCTTTGTAAAACAACATTTAAAAAAAGATTCGGGCATTATGAATTTACAATATTACCGTTTGGATTGATGAATGCCCTAGGTGTATTCATGAGTTTAATGAATGGGGTATTCCACAAGTGCTTGGACAAGTTCGTAAAGGTATTTATTGATGATATATTAATTTACTCTCAGACAAAAGAGGAGCATGATGAACATTTGAGGTTAGTTTTGTAGTGTTTAAGATAAAACAAGTTGTACGAAAAGTTTTCTAAATGTTTTTTTTATCAGACAAGGATTCATTATTTGGGACACATTATTTCTGGAAAATGCATCACTATGGATCCAACGAAGGTGGAGGCTATTATGGAATGGCCATCATTGTCGAATGTACAAGAGGTACGTATTTTTATGGGATTAGTAAGTTACTATCGATGTTTCGTCGAAGGATTTTCAAAAATAGAAAACCCAATTATGGAACTACAAAAGAAGAATAAGAAATGTGTATAGACAAAGAAATGCGTTGAAGCATTTCAGAAGATTAAGGAATTACTAATGACAACATCGATATTGAAGGCCCCCGATATGAACAAAGAATTATTAGTATGCACTGATGCATCCAAGGAAGGATTGGGTGGAGTATTAATGCAGGAAGGTCGAGTTATCGCTTATATTTCAAGGAAACTAACAAGGCATGAAGAGAATTATGCAACTCACGATTTGGAATTATCAGTGATTGTTTATTCCTTATGAGTTTGGAGACATTACCTTATTGGACTGAAATTTGAGTTGAAAAATGATCACAGTGGATTGCAAAACATTTTTACACAGAGTGAGTTGAACGCACGACAAAGATGTTGGTAATAACTTTTAAGTGAGTATGATTTTGAAATCACATATATTAAGGGAACAATTAACAAAGTAGCAGATGTGTTGAGTCAAAGACCACACATTTTCTCAGTAATACACCTAAAGATGAATCTTTGAGAAAATATTTTATCATTACAGATTGATGATGACTAGTAAAAGGAAGTAAAAGACAATATCGGACAAGATACTATGATGGTACCGATATATGAGGGATATTCTTTATATTGTGATGGTATACTAAGATATAATGGAAGAATTTATGTACCACTAAATGACAAATTGATAAATTTAATTTTGAATGAAGCTCATCGAGTGGTGTATATGGCTCATCCTGGAGTCACGAAAATGAAAGCAAATCTTAAACCACTTTTATTTTGGAAGGGAATCAAGTCTGATATAGTTAAGTATGTGGTGAGATGTCTTGAATGTCATCAAGTGAAGGCTGAACATAGACATCCAGTGAGATTATTATAGCCACATGTGATTCCTGAATCGAAATGGGAAGTTATACTAATGGACTTTATTGTTGGAATGTCATTGATGGAAAGGAGACACGATTCTATTTTTGTAGTTGTCGACACTTTGACAAAGAGTGCACATTTTATCCCAATTCATACAACATATCAAGCACCTAACATAGCTATAATATTTTTTAATTAAATTGTAAGATTGCAAGGGGTACTAAGGAAGATAATATATGATCAATGATCGGTATTCACTGGACATTTTTGGACTAGTTTCCAAGAGGCTTTGGGAACACAATTTAATTTTAGTACAACATATCACCCCGAAACAGATAGAAAAATTGAAAGAAAAAATCAAATTCTAGAAGATATGCTTCGAATGTATGTGACGGATCAACAGAAACGATGGGAATAATTTTTACCATTGGTATAATTTGGGTACAACAACAGTTATCATAGTTCGATAAAGATGGCACCTTTTGAATTTCTATATGGACGACCATGTCAAACACCTTTGATTTGGGATCGACTAGAAGATAGGGTCCTAGTGGGACCAGAAGTGATTAAGGAAATGGAAGATCATATGTGAATTATAAGGAAAATAATTAAGGAAGCACAAGAAAAACAAAAGAGTTATGCGGATGCGCATTTTATAGACCACAGTTATGAGGTTGGTCATAAAGGGTTCTTGTGGGTGAAGCTGCATAAGAGTTCGATTAAGTTTGGAAAGGTTGATAAACTCTTGCCAAGGTTTGTGGTACCTTTAAAAGTTGTTGAAAAGAAAGGAGTCATGGATTACCAACTAGCCTTACCTGATTCTTTGAGGCGTATGCACGATGTGTTTCATGTTTCAGTATTATGTCATTATCTTTCAGATTCATCACATGTTATTAACTTGAGTTCATTGCAGGTATCGGACGAGGGTTCTCTCATAGCAGAGATAATCCGCATACTAGACCATCGCACTCGACATCTACGTCGTCTATTAGTCGATCAAGTCAAGGTCCAGTGGGATAGCTATATTCCACATTCTCCCACTTGGGAAGAGGCATATGAGATGCATCAATAGTTTCCATATTTATTTTGAGAGTTTGATATATAGATTAGTAACATCTATATTTATGTTTCATTGTTAGATTGTACAAACTTCGGGATGAAGTTTAAAACAAGAGGGGGTGTATGTAACATCCATATTTTCACTGACTACTTTTTCATAACACTGACTATTCTTTGAGGACACTTGTGTGCAAGTGATCCGGTTAAACATGGTACATTATGATTATCTAATTTGGTTTATGAGATTATGCTATGCTTTAATATTGAAATTTTGATATGTTATTAATATTGATGTATAACATTGACTTTCATTATGATGAGGTTTCTTGAGTGTGCAGGAAACGTGACATGATGAGGATGTTGAAAGCATCAACATACTTCCTTGGACTCTGGATTGAGTCAGGGAGTGGACTATTGACTTTGATTATGAGTATTTTTTTATTACGCATGTATTATGATGATTTCAGTTATGGATTTCATGTATATGAGTTATTAATATTTGTTTTTTAGTGGATGCATGCATGGTGATTCTTGCTAATCTGACTCATATATGGATTAAAAGGGTCATACACAGATATCAGATAGATGAGGGAGAGGTGTGGCAACATCCATGTCACAACCTACTAGCACTCCTGTTGTGACCTTAAATGAAGGTTAACGACTACCTTGTTCCTTCGAGGTTCATGATGTCGTGAGGGTAGACTAAGACAGTCGCTCACGAGGATTTCTTAGGGACATGAAATAAGGAGGATTCATTATTCCTCAGTAATCCCTTAATCTCACACAAGGTAGCCCTGGCTTGGTGGGTAGAATAGGATTTATGTTGTAGATTGGTTGTGAGGGAGAGTGACCTTCATACCTTTTACTTCCTCAAAGGTCATAATTTTCCATAGTGGTATCATGGCCTAACACGAGAGTGGATTTATGTATAAATTATGAGTACAACAGAGCCTACGGCTGGGTGGAAATACTCCCTCTTCATTCAGTTGGCTTGGTCAACAGTTTATAGCATATAAGTCTCTCATTATTCTCTCTTAGTGCTTTATAAATATGTATGCTTGTGCAATTGATGAAATTGTATGGTTGATGAGCAGAAATTTATGAGGAAGGGAATGAATGTATGCCCTTTGTTTACTATTTTCATAGTAATTTATCATCTATTTTTATTTTCCCATGATAGGAAATCAGATTAATAAGTTGAGGAAGTGAATGCATGTATCAATGTCCCTTATATGCATAGTGAATTACTACCTAGTTATTTCTCTTGAAATTATATTGTAGACATCCTATGGCTCAAAGCCAAGACTATGAGAACTGCATGACGTTGTGTCTTTTTTTAGTGTTCATGTACTAAGAGATTGTAATACCCCTGTTTCCCCCAGCTTGTAATTAATCATTAATTATGATCACCATGCTATGGCATGAGAAAAATGTAGATGTATTATTGTTTGAATTGCCAATAACTGACTGTGGGGGTGAAGCCTTGAAGTATTTTCCATGATATCACTAGAGGAAAGAAATGGGAAAATTATGGAGAGGGTTCATTATGGAAGATGACCCAAATTTCTCCTTGCTAAACTGATACACCTCATCCTGGCCCTAAGGGGAAATCAGTTAATAAGAAAAGGACTAGTGGTTGAACCATCAACCACCCCCATCAATGGAAACATGGTCTAACTAAGGATATAGGAGGTTGTCAGCCTGAAGTACCACAGAGTCCTCCAGACCCGAACTGACCCGAGTTTCCTTTTGACAAAAGGAACAGGATAGGTTCATAACCTTCTGGAGGAGGAGAAAAGGCGAGGGGGGAATATGGACAAACGGAGACGAGAGAAGACACATGGGAAGAGAGAGGGTGTGGGGATCTCCATCTAATAAGAAGAACTAAAATCTTGATAGGTTGTTCTGGTTACTGGAGAGAACAAGAGAAAAGATCTTTGAGAACTTACAAAAGAGCGTGAATGGAGTAGGAGACTGGATCTTGATGCTAAGGAGGCATCTGATAAACCTCATAGAGACCGTGACTGAGAAGGAATCCCTGAGAAACTGTGAAATTTCCCTAGTGATATCATGGCTTGGCACGGGGGTGGCCAGAGTGCTAAGAGTGAATGCCTCTGAGCCTATGGTTGGGTGGAAAGGTGCACACCCACAGTCAGTTCATTGGCTACAATCTGAAATAGATAAGTGTTCTCATACCCTGTATATTTGAACTGTAACTGTAAATTAAATTTGGACATCCTGTGAATGTTTCAAGTATGTGCATGTTTTCTTGATGATTAGACTGTGTCCCTTTATCTTTTCATGATCATGTATTTAAGAAAGTAAGGAACTATATGGGTTTTACATGTAAATTCTCAAGCCCTAGAGTGACTAAAGTTTAAATAGATAAATTGTGAGTTCGTTGACCTTGGGTATACTTTCCCGTGTACATGTCAACACTCCCAATTGTTTTGAGTCTCTTGGGAGAAGGAGTCTATTAAGCTCAAGAGAAAGAGCAAAAAGTGTGTGCCAAAGCCTAAGTCTTTCAGAATTGATGAAGCTCAGGAAGGCTGGCGAGATATAAGTCTCGAAAGGGAAGATCCTTTCATTTGGGAGACGAGTGGATGAGATCCATTCAGGAGGATCCAAGTTCTATCACGACCGTTGGATTTGCAAAAGGAGTGCAAGTGTTAACTCCTTGAATCCTTCAGTCCTCGTGAGTTCGGAAATTTTTATTCATCGTAAGGGAGACAGATCCTATGAAGTCTTGAAGTTCGAAGAAAATCAGGACCGTCCATCAGAAGGGATACATGTTTCCATATCCCACGGTTCGAAGAGTGGCACTTCAACAGTTTTGAGTTGTTGTGATAACGGGAAGAGGAACTCCCGAAGGGCCAAACATCAAAGTCTCGAAGCGACGACAACTGTAGATTTGTGAGTCTACATGGATAGACCTTGACCGTTAGATTTAGACTATGGTCATCCTGAAACTGACCAACTATGGGACTCACGAGGCGTTTTCATAGAAAAACTCCCGAACGTCGAATTCCCAAAGTACCGGGAGCCATAGATATATGGATCTACGTGGTCGGATCTCGACCGTGAGAACTGAGGGATGTTAGAAGGATATCAATATAGTGTGACGTGGCACAATGATCTCATCCAGGTTGATGTGGAGCCACGATCAATGTTCCATGTGTCATCTGGATTCGGGCATTTCACAAACCCTATAGGCCCATTAACATGTGACACATGTCACCCACTAAAGAGGCCATGTGTCCTCTCTTCCTTTCCACACATCATATCTGGCATTTACCCATTTGGTCCATGTGGCAGGAGATCTCATAGTCTGGAGACTCGACACTCCAGAGGAACTTGGACAAGAGTCTTCAAAGTTTGAAGACTCCCGAAGTCATGAATGACAGAGAAAATCTTAGTCGTTGATAGGTAGGGGACACGTGGCACTAGATCCTTTAGTCCGGATAATTTGAACTACGGGAGATTTGAGGTGTGGTGTGTCAATAAGCTCCGAAGTCATGAATTAATGATATTCGTCGATCTGGAGGAGCTTCAGGACCACTTGTGACCATTGGATCTACCCTATGGTCAATTTGAATTTGACCTACTCCGGGAGTAAGGAGAGAATTACACCATGAAACCCCTAAACGCTGAAGTTGTGAAGTGACGAAGGTCGTAGATCTTGAGGTCTACATGGACGCATCTTGACTATGAGATCGAAGGTTTTGAAAGGATGTCAGCCTGAGGTGACGTGGCATGCTGACATCACCCAGGGTGATGTGGACCCATGATTAATGTGCCACATGTCACCAAGATATGGATGTTTTGCAGACCTCTTATGCCTATTAGAGCATGACACGTGTCACCCCCTAATGAGGACACGTGTCACCTCTGGCCCTCACTGTGTTTCAACCTCTAATTCATGCATGCCTGGTGAACATGGTTGGTGATGCAACCGAGACTTCGCGATTTCAGAAACTTTGGGGGGTAGCATAGTAGAGGGACATTCAAGGTCGTTCACCGATTGTCGAATGTCGAAACATCAATCATTGAATGTCGACATTCAACGTAGAATGTCGAATGTCGATCGTCGAAAGGCCAAGGTGACATGGAGATATTTTGGGAGTTTGGGGAGTATGTGTGTGGTAATAAAAGGGGAATTCAATGCCGAACGTTGAAGACCCCAAATTGATAAGCCCGAACAACTTCGTTGGCCATATATTGCAAACCAAAGGTTGGATCAGAGCTCGGTAACATCCGTTAGAAAGCTACGGGTCAGTAGAAGAGGATGAAGACCTCAGAGGGATTATTTGAGATGATTGAAGTAAGTATAATTTTGATGCCCCATCCCTAGAAAGGGTATTTAGGGGTTAGGTGTGTTACAAATTGGTAGCAGAGCATGGAAACAACACTTGTCCTGCTTGGTCTCATACATGAGTCACATAAAAATATTATTATAAAAAATTTAAGGGAGAGGGCGTACTACCCTACCCTATCTAGCAAAGCATGATTCAAACATAGGCCTAGATAGGTCAGAGAACAATCGAAAGGCTATGTTAACATGAGCTTGCTGAGAGTACCACTGTCATATGGAAGTTATCTGCACAAGTTCATTGAAGGATGTATATTAAAATTCAGTTGGTATTTTATCCAACGAGATTGAATCATGCCAGTCTTTGGCAAAGGAAGCCTATCATTTCTTTGAGAGATGATAGTCGATCCTACAGGAGTGGGATTATTCTATTGGGAACTAATAGCAAGACTTGGATGTGAATGGATTGAAAGGATCCGTAGTAGTAATAATTATTGCTTTAATGAAGGATTAAACATTGTATATGTGTATAACCCCTCAAGATCAGAGGAATGTGTCTGGTGACCATTCTCTGAATAGGGAGAGCATGCATAACTCTCGAGTTTTGAAGGGAAGTGAGAAACGAATTTTGTTTCTTGGTACAGGAATTGCTAGGCAGCGTTTTTCTAATCAAGTTGATAAACAAAGCTGTAGAAACATAGAGTGATTGAGTGAGAAATCAAAACAACCTCCCTTTCTTGGTGGATAGGAAAGTAGTCTGCCAGAATTCTTGTAGGAGGAGGAGAGTGACCTCTATCCCTAACTGTTGTTGAATAGAAGGAATAATTCTAAGTGTAATGGTTAAGATTGATTATGACCTAAAGATACTCTAGAGTTCTGAACTAGAATACTTAGTAAGTAACATAACTCGAAATTGTATCTGGGCTTTAATGGAATAGTCCAAATGTTATTAGAGATTAGAATTTATTATAAAGAAGGCAAAATGGTGGATTAAATGTTGATCTTGAATGTGGTAAAGGAAGTGTTGGGGAACTTCTAGAAGCCCAATAGGTTAGATTGACATCCAGAGGTGGATGATAACCATATGGAAATAGCTTGGTATTCTCAGATAGTTATAAGAGGGAGTTTAGGAAAATATTCCCTTGTAGAAATCTATTGACCAAGAATCGTTTGAGGCATAAAAGAGAATCTTGATAAGTTTTCTTGTTTCCTTGGGGAACGGTTGGATTTTCCCAGATAATATTTTCGGGTTGTTTATTCATCTTATAACACCAGAGGCAAAAATACTTTCTTGTTGGTTGTTGTCATACGGAAAGAGGGACATAGTTATTATTATGTTTGTTAAAATGGCCATGTGGATAGCATGTGAATTACTGCAAGCTCCCAAATGAGAGGGAAGCTCAATGTTGAGTATCTCTATGGAACTTGTCCTGATAATGGTAGTAACATCATTGGGAGAAGGATTTGGAAGTCTGATATGTCCATGTGCATGTATAACATGGAAAGGGTGCAAGCAATGAACTTCCATGATGTATGTTTGGGATAGGTGTGTATAGGTTTGAGTGCATGGATTTAATGCATTGTGAAGCCTCTTGATATGAAGCATGATATTAATACCAAATAGGTATGAATGATATTAAATGTGAAAGTGACGCACATGTATGATGTAAGAATATATGTATACTAAAGGCAGAATATGGCTTCCTTGATGAGTGATATGTAAGGAAAGAACTAAACTTGCCAAGATTGAATGAATACCATGGATGCATGGTTGACTCTATTCTAAGGAATTATGGAAGATTGGTTTTGAATGGTATGTTGAGGGGAATGTGTTCCATTCCCTCAGGAAAGGCTAGTATAAATAGATGAAAGAGTAAATGAGCAAGGATGCTCTGTTGTCATGATGAAAGGCAACATGATTAATAATTTGAGGACTACATGAGAAAAATTGTGAACCATCATAATTTAAATGATTTATGATTATGCATGTGGTTAAGTGCAACATGGATGTAAGTTAGCAAAACAAGGAATATGTGTGGAAAAATAATTTGGATGCATAACAAAGATGAATGTTTATATTCCTTATGGAATATCTGGTAAACAGTCGAAGCTAACTCAAGGTTGAGGCCATCACAGATAGAGAAGGATATGCAAGAAGAAAGTTGCATGCTGAAGGAGTTCCTTGTGGAGGAACTGTGTGAAGAATCTGTTAGAAAAATGGAGTCACAACCTTAATGACTATTGAGAATTGAGCAGTGGGCTAAAAGCCTATTTATATAATAATCCTGGATTACATTCTAAAACAAAATATATGAGTGGAAAACTAACCAATGAGTGTAGACCATTATGATAACCGAATGGTAATGTGCAACATGCACAAAATCATGGCTCATTATGAACAAAAAGTTTGCTATTAAATCATGTTGATGTATCCTAAGAGTTAGGGTGAGCCTGACCAACGTTTCTTAAGGAAAAGATCTGGAAGATCACAATAATAAGTAGATTGCATAAACAAAGAAGGAAAAAGGAGGAACACTTTTCTCACCCTAAGAACTATGGATTGTTTAACCAAGTCGTAGGCTTAAAGAATGATTGTGAAATGAGTACAGTTGGAGAAAGGAGAATAAATAAGTAAGTAAGTTTGAATGAATAGGCTTGATCGAAGCCATATTAAAAAAAGGCAGTGAGGCCTTGGAAAATAACCCAGTTGGACTCAAGGATGATTTTAGGGGCTAAATTTCATTCATGGCCTAATTTTCCATGGGTTTTCCAAAAAAGAGATCTCTATTTTAAAATTGATTTGCCCAAATTCTATAGGATAAAATTATTTTACCTTAAAAATCGCCAAAAGTTTATACAAACTATAAAAAATCCTTAGAAATTTGAATATTTTTACAAAAATATCATCAAACATTTATAGTTGGCATATGAAGGATTACTAAGATTCGCCAAGGATTCTATGTTTTAAAATAAATTTCCATCCTTAAAATCATCCCTGGTTGGACTGAAGGTCCCATGATGTCTAGATGGAGTTGGGAAAAGGGAAGATCCTTAACTCCTTTCTTGTTGTATATTATGTTTTTATCTGGGACAAGAAATATGGTATGTTGATGAAAGTAAATTTTTTGACACGATAATGATGATGGTTGTATGATTGTGGAAACAATTGAGAATTTCTTGTGTCGCACTCATGGAAGGATTAAGGATAATGTGATGAGGTACATAGAGATATGCTAGGACATATATGACAATTGTTTGATTGATTTAAATGATATGATAGTTTCATTTTAATTTTACATGACGACTAACATATTTATGATGTATTTCATGGGTAGAAAGAAATTGGAACTGTTGAGGAAAACAATTTCCAATGATGGACAACCTCAAGCAGAGTATGCCTATGAGAAGGTGGTTGGAAAAAGATTGTTAAAGGGGATTTAAAAGTTCCCATAAAGCACCATTGATGATGTAATATTAGAGAGGGTGATAGCATCCAGGATGGGTATAAAAATGTCCATACCTATGTGGCATAAGGTATGAAGGAATTTGGTAAGAATCCCTTCTGAAAATATCTCATTACCCTAAAGATATGAAAATAATTGTGAGTGGTTGGTGTATGCTATTTCTAACCAAAAGGGGTATGAATCAAGAAAGAAGAATCATAACAATAGAGAGAGGAAGTCCATGCCATCCAAAGATGAGTTATGATCCTTGCAAGAAAATGCAGAATTAAAGAGTATCGTGGGTACAATGACCAATCTAGGGAGATGGGGAATAAAGTTGCTCATAGTTAGCACATTGCATGGAATTTCTTCGAGGAAATGTAGGTTTGCATAAAGGGCAGAAAATGAATTTTCATTGAGGAAGGAGGGCCTTACAATATTTTACTTACATTGTATAGGTGTTAAAGAAAAGAGAAAAGTGGATGGCCATGAGTGTTGGCACCCTAGTTACTTACATTTAGTTTCATATGCGTTGATTTGGGATCGTGATCAACCTGTAGTAGGAAGCATAGTCTTGTTGTAAGAGTGAACGAGAAGGAATATGTCATATGGTGAAGAGGTTGGTTAAACCCCAACACACCAGAGCAGAGTGCTTGTCACCAAGTGTGGCAGCTTGGAGATCAATGCAAAGGTGCATTGGGTATGAATGTGGCCATGAATATTCGCACATTTATTAAAGTCATTTAATATTTGAATTGTATTTGGAAATTTTAGTATGTTGAAAGGATGCTTACATAAATAATAATATTTCTCTTTTTCCTTGTACCCTTGAATAGATGAAAATGACTTAGACTGTTAGTATGCATCGTTTGAAAATATAATGTGCATGAAAACTAACAATTTGTTTAGTTGAGGAATGTTGAAGTTGCACAAGGAAAAAGGGTCTTGGATATGGCAGTATCATAATTCCATAAGGAAGACCAATTTTCCGCTAAGCCAAACTGCTATGGGAAAGAAACTCCCATGTTTGTGGATCTAGTCCCTGTATGGAACAAATATGAAAATAAACATGGAATTGAAAAATATGTGGGTGAAAGATTTGCGATAAAATTCTAAATTTGAAATTGATGAAAAAATATCATAATTGTTGTATACCTATGATACAGGGGAGATGAAAAACTTTTTTGTAGGGAGGACAGATGAAGGTTGTCAAGATGAAAAGCATGAAAGAGGATACTAGTTGGGACAGGAGAACCCTGTGGTAAGCCATGATCACCTTAGAATATGTTGTGTTGTGGTAACACAAGATGGAAGGATGCCTTGATAGAGAAAGTCTAAGGGACGCCTCAACTGTAAGGCTCAATGAAATCTCTAAATTATTCTTGTGCAAGAAAACATTGGCAAGGAAAGATGGATCTCTCAAGGCACTATATAGCAAAGAAGGGGATGCCTGAGCCTAGGCCTGGAAGGTGAGTGACTGCAAGGAAGAGGAGACTTTGATAATTCTTATAAACTTTTGATTGGGATCATGCACACAATGGGTATGTCCAAGAAAAAAATAACCAATGAGCCAAGAAAACAAGACAACCATATGGATACAAATCCACGAACTGCACAGATGAGTATTGTGCTAAGTTATGAAATTTTCTTGAATTTTATGCAATAGTAAAATGTTTACGCATGAAATCTATTATTAATATTCTTGTTGTCCAAGATTATTAAAGATGGGTGATGAAGGCCAAGAGTCTGAAAAGGTTTGACCCAGAAAGAGGGTCAAGACTTCTGAAACAACTAAATGAGAAAGGTATGATTGGGGTTACTGAGAAAGAACACTGAGGACAATGTTCATTTTTAAGGAGGAGGGGATTGTATACCCCTGTTTCCCCAGCTTGTAATTAATAATTAATCATGATCACCATGCTATGGCATGGGAAAAATGTAAATGTATTATTGTTTGAATTTCCAGTAATTGAATATGGGGTGAAGCCTTGAAGTACTGGCCATGATATCACTAGAGGAAAGAAATGGGAAAATCATGGAGAGGATTCATTATGGAAAATGACCCAAATTTCTCCTTGCTGAAATGATACGCCTCATATTCTCCCTAAGAAGAAATCAATTAATAAGAAAAGGACTAGTGGTTGAAAAATCAACCACCCCCATGAATGGAAGCATGGTCTGGCTGAGGAGACAAGAGGTTGTTAGCCCGAAGTACCACGGAGTCCTACAGATCTAGACTGGCCCGAGTTTCCTTCTGACAAAAGGAACAAGACAGGTGCATAACCTTCCAGAGGAGGAGAAAAGGCAAAGGCAAAATATGGACGAAAGGAGACAAGAGGAGACATATGGGAAGAGAGAGGGCGTGGGTGTTACACATTATTTTGGTCACCTTGATGATGATTGCATAAACATGTGTCTAGGTTCCCAATATGATCTTTTTCCTGATAAAAGCAACCTCTTTCCACCCTTGCAAGATGCATTTTTGGAAGGCCGTCGCAGGCTGCTCCCTTCACATAGAGCAGAAATCCCTGATTTCCGTCAGCTGCACTATAGCTAGCCCGCGATATTTTCGCAGGATGCTATATAGGCAGGTTGCAACGACACTTTAAAACTAAAAGAGGAAAGAAGTTCTAGCAGCTTCTAGAAGTGGAATCTTCTAGAAATATGAGGTGGCGTCCTTATGGTTACGATCCTATTGACTTCTCTGATTTGATGAGATCGTCCTCATCTCTTTAACCACTTTATCTTTTCCTATATAATGATAGGCTTCTCATGGAAAAGGTTAGAGGTACAAGCATAAAGAAGCATAGAAAATTGATGAAATAATAGGTTGAAGACTCTATGAAGAATCCTATTTCAAGTGATGCTTGAGATCTCCATTCATCCATCAAGATTTTGTGAAAAATATTCATGCAAATGTATGTGTGTGTCAGAACAAAGGGCCACTGAAAGGGAACTTGCGACATCAAGGCAATTCGGTTGTATCTTCTACCTTTCATTAATATAATACGGTGGAACATATCTTTCCCATAAAATGATTGATATTTTATTACATGACTCCTTGATCACATGTTTAGGTTGTCATTGAATTTCACTATTGTTGCTTTCACATTGGTTGATTTGAGTCATTGCAGATTTGATCTCACAGGAACATTGGAGTAAGGCAGGATCAACAAAGACATAAGGAAGCGATTCATAAGGTATTTTATCTATTCCTTATTTGGTAGTTAAATTCAATGATTGTAACCTAGGGAAAGCATCTTGTTCTGTCTTGTTTTGATCTAGATCCAGGTGGATCTAGGGGGATTAGTTCATGTCTGCATATACTGATTTACCCGTTAACAAAATTGGTGACTCTGCTAGGGAGGTACAACTTGATTGTGGTATTTTGTTGGCCATTTGCTCATAGCCTATCTTTTACATTATGTTTCAGTGTTTGAGTCTGTGTCAGATCCAATTAGACTCACTGGATTTAAAATTTTCCTGAGACCCTTTGTCCTTTTTGAAAAGTTTTCTATTTTGTTAAAGACTTTTACACTGCACCTTATAGGTAGATCGTGGAAACCTTCTATTTCCGAACCCTATTGGTTTGTTTCAGTGTGGGATTTCCATGACCTGCATGATTATTGGCTTGCAGAAACCACTCATTTCCGCACTATGTTATACTGCCTATCCGCGGTGGCGTTTGAAAACTTTTTGGATTGGGTCTTGACCTCTACTGTTGCCCAGTTTTTTTCTTCAGTTAGCTAGAAAAGGGTTTTTAATACCAGTTCTTGATTGCTTCTGATTGTTTCAACTTGATCTTGATTGATTTCGGAGATCGAACGCCTCTCTTTTGATCTTTTTTAGATTTTTGTTTTTTATTTTTATCAACAAGGATATAATCTTCGGACTTGCATCTGAGTGCTTGATCGATTAAAAATCTTCATTTGGATTTGGAATTATAGGTTGGTTACACCTTCTGGATTTCTTAATGATCGGAAAACCATTTTCTTGTTTACATTTGAAGAAACCTTTTCTTATCATTTTGTGTTTCTATCTTCATTGAAAGATCGATTTGGGTGCTTGTTGAGTGTTTTGTTTTCATTGATTTCTCATCCTTTCTTAGTTATGTCCCTGTTTGGTTTTTAGAAAGGAAAAAATTAAAGTCTTTTAAGTCTTTTAGGTGATCATTTATGCAGAAAATATTGGCATTCAAAATTTTTGAAAAAGAACAAATAGTGAAATTATATCATTTATGATTGTTTGGTACTACATTTAAAAGAAGAGAATTGTACATCATAGTTTACATTGTTCCAGAAGATACCTTCTCCCTACTGTAGATAGAATTCATCGAACGAAAGTTTGCATTATTCATTTATATTTGCATGTTTTTGGGTTGAAGTCTCGCACAACATTGGTTTCATTCCCGTCTCCCTTTTGAGTAACAACAACCTCTAAAAAACATTGCGAAATCTAATATTCAAATAGTAATTTTCATTTTCTAGGGCTCTTTTACACCAACATTAGCTAGGCTAGAGCTTTGGAATAGGCAATGAGACACACTCTCCAAAGCACAAAACACACAATAGTATCTTGTGATAGGGAGTGTCAAATTCCATTTGCAACATTTTGTCCTGGGAAGCCCTTCTCACACAAGGGCCAATCACGAGGTCACATTGAGACTGACAGAGTTACTCACCCTGCTTTTTCAATCTTGGTGTAGATATTGTGTGTATTATGGGGGTCGCTTCAAGGTATACGCACAATGATGAGTGGAAGCCTCTTGAGTTTATTTCAGGCTACATACCCTGCCCTTGCGCATGGATCAGACCGCCGACTGTCCCCCCAAGCATCACTGTTGTTTGTGGTAACTTTAGTAGCCTATATTATTAGGGACTTACACGAGGTGAATGTGGAGGGGCAAGTATCCATAGTACCTGGAATCAACGTTGGCCAGACTCACTCGGACTCCTTGGAGGGTATACCCACGATTATGTGTGGGATCTTGCACCAGGGCGTAAGTTCGTTAAGCAGGTTGTCAACATAACTTTTCACCCTAGCCCAGCCCCTTATTGTCTCGTCTTCGTGACGTTGGATTTCATCACCAACTAGTGACTTTGAAATAAGGAGGTCTTGTTTGCTTGGTTCGATTCCTAGATTCTACTAGTGAGTGTTTCTTGTTTACATAGTTGGCCATCAATTGTTTTCATAGGATTTTCAGTTCGGCCAACATTGACCCTCCACATCATTCACGTAGGATGCAGGGACTACCTACGGAAGATCCGAAAGTTTCGCAACCCTTGCCTCCTAACCCACCAAAGGTTTCTCCTCAAGAGAGTGATATCCAAGACCATGTACCTTCACAGCCAGAAAGAACTGATTCTCTAAATAGTTTTCGGCTTCTTTCTGACCCTATAGAATCTTTCCACCTACCTCTTGGATACGAGAGATGTGTTCTCCACCTCAATTTAGCCAGAGAACTTGTTGTTGACACCTCTGGATTATCTCTCGAGATTGTCACCTACTTAGATGAGGATCCTCTTGAAGCCATTGACACAACAACTTCTAGACGAAACCCTCCTACATCGGAGACCGAAGTTGATATACCCACCACCTCTAAACCACTCGAAACATATTGCACATTCATGATACCCCTAGATCACTTTAATACTACAATGTGCTACTATTTTCCCAGTTCATAAACATTGTCAGCTGGCCCCAATTTAACCACCCCTCTCCAGTACGCCCATTCTATGATGATCCCAAATACTACGGCTATTCCCACTGAAAATACGGTGGCTGGACAAACAGCTATTGGTACACCACTTTTACCTAGTCAGATCCCATCACTTCCTCTTGGGTATAACGCATTGAATGCTTCTATACCCAACCCTGCTCAAGTTCCATCTGGAGCATCTGGAGTTTTTTCTCCTCCCGAGCACAATTTTGTGACCGGTTTTATTCTGAAACTTCTCCAACCCCCTTTTGGGAGGTCTTATTCACCTCTCATTGAAGGCGCCGACCCTAGTGGCACCACTCAGTCTCTCACACCTAATTACCAGATTCCTGTTGGCGGACAATTTCACCCTGGGGGCAAAACGCAATCCCATTTCGGAGGTCAAATCCCAATTGGAACAAAACCCCCAATTGGGACACAACCTCCAGTTCGAGGAAAACCCCCACCTACCCCACCCTATGGATAGAAAATACCTGTAGCATTGGCCCAGTATTGGAACTATCTTACCCAAGGTAATCCTCAACTGATTGGGGTGCAACAAACTCAAGCTAGCTCTTTCATACCCCCTAGTACAGGCCAACCATACCCAGGTCCATCCAATCCCATTTGGGGTTCAAATGTTCAACCCAATGTCCCTGTTTAAGGGAACATTCCTAGCTAGTACAACCCTATGGGCTACATGCCTTCGCACAAACAACCGAATCTACCCAGATCTTCGCATTATATGAAAATTGTTTATGGTCCTACTAGTATACCTACAAGACTTCCCCCCTAAGTCATCAGTACTCCCATGTGAATAGACAGTTACCCTTCTTATCCACCCTAGACCTCCCTGATCTATCTAGAATTTTAAATGACCCTATCCGTCACTCTCCTCAGTGACCCATAATACCGGCCAAACTACCATCCAACATTCCTAAGTTTGATGGTAAACCGGGAGAGGACCCAAATAATCATGTAATGAATTTCCACCTTTGGTGTTCATCCAACTCTTTGATGGATGACTTCATACGGTTATGTCTTTTTCAATTAACTCTCATGGGTTCAGTCGTGAAGTGCTATATAGAATTACCACGAGGATTCTTCGCATACTTTAATACCCTAGCTATGGATTTCCTCACTCACTACCATTTGCCAATCCATTATGAAATGGGAATCGAGATCTTGATTTCTTTCAAGCAAAATAAAGCCACTCATATTTTCGATCACATTCATGAGTGGAGACGAAGACGACGTTTAGTCAAACTCGATCTTCCCGATCGATTATTGGGAGAATGGTTCAGGAAATCCTTCGAGAATGACATCTCTAAATACATTTCCATGGGTGGAGTTGTCACAGAAGAACATGCAATCAGTCATGCCCAGTACCTCGATCTCATTTATTCGCGAATGGGTACTCTTTACGATTTGTTCCCTGATGCACCTCAACATCCCCGACAGCTTCTCATGTTGTTGATGGTGTGATAGGAACTTTCCATGCTCAACCTCACTCCACGTAGACCTCTCACACCACTCCCAAATCCAATGCTTCTAATGTTCAAACTGCTACGACACCCACCCCTCCCATCGGTAAAACTTCTGAAGTAAATGTTGTTCAGTCGACCCCTACCAGCAAGAATAAATCCAAAAAAGGGAAGGGTAGGAATAATGAGGATAAAAATAACAACCCGCAGTCCAACAATACCAAGTCACAACCTGTTGATGATAAGGATAAACGCAAACCCCATTACCCTTTCCTTATCTGTGATGATGATCACTACACAAATAATTGTATGGGATGGGTTGAGGTCACAAAGTTCCTTAAAGGAACCCCACAACCTCCTACACCTGTCATCTTATCTCAACCCTTCCCTTCTCAACAACAGGCTCAATTGGTCATCCATGATCAACCCTCTTCCTCCACTACCTCCTACATCCTTATGTGTAATGGTGATTCTAAGAAAAACAACATCACACTTGCCACCCGTGCCAAAGATTATTCTTCCTCTAAGGAGAAAGTTGACAATACACCACCATCATTGGCTCAACAATATCCCTTGATTCCATCTTCCACCGGTCCTCTTCATCTCAAACGATCGAATCTCGATATAGTCCTCCACTCTCCCCCCAACGACATGGTTTCAAAAATCTTCTTTTAATCCTTATGTGCATGCTGCTCAAAACTACAGTATTGTAGAAGATCTGGTGCAAGCACCGTCCGCGATGTCATCCCTCGAAGTCCTTCAAAGTTGTCCTACACAATGGAAGGCACTGTTAAAATCTATCGATGTAATTGACCCTACGGATACAAATTTAATAATATTTGACTTGGAAGAACACATTCTGATGTTACCCCCTCAGCTTGCATTCCAAATTCAAGTTTTCTCTACCGACGAGAAAATTTGTTGAATAGTTATTGATGAAGGTACCTTGATGTGTGTCATGTCTATCGCATGTTGGAAAGCCATTGGTTCTCCTCCTATTACTTAATCACACAACACTCTCAAGGCCTTTAATGGCTCTGGATTTAAGCCCTACAGTGTCCTCCCTTCATTGCCTATTACGTTAGAAGGTCCCTCCGTTGCCTATTACGTTAGAAGGAAAAATGGTCAACGTTGAAGTTGAGGTCTTTGATGCACCTCTTGATTACAACCTTCTACTTGGTTGTAGCTGGATCGATTCTATGCATGCAATCGTGTCTACTCTTTTCCAGATCATGCATTTTTTGCATCAAGGAAAATTAGTTACAGTGGACCTACTGGCCTTCTTCAACTCTGACACATGTACCAGTAACATACCTTTCATAGCTAAGACACCCCCAAGGTACAAGAATGTCGGTGTGGGTCTACTCAAATATTCCACTCTGACGTGTACGTTTCCGATCCCACCACCCAACATTCCACCACCTCTAATTGCCTCGATCAACATGATTTCCACCTCCATCCGTGAAACCCAATCATCTTCTGACCCATGGCTAATACCCAAACTTGGTGATTATTCACGCTATGGTGACCAGATACCTTTAAGTCCGATTGAATCCACCTATCAAGCCATTCAATCAGCATCCCCCTCTACCCCCTCTCTTGGCGATTCATCTCCTGATCCTTTTCACATGATTTTTCCCACAGATGAGATGATTATGTCGATTATGTCTATGGAGGACACTCCTTGGGACGATGGACATCATCATTCCATTCTCTTCCTGGAACAACACACCCTCGAGAGTTACCAACGGATTTTGACTCCATCGACCGTTGTCATCATTTATTCTGTTCCTGAGTCCACACAGGATGTGTTATACGAAGGGAATTTAAGTAATATTTCACCCACGGTCCCCCTTGACATATCCACTAAACCTGGAGTTGTTGAAAATGTGCACATCGGAGCTTCGTGTTCCACTGATGAAGTTGTCACATATAAATCCCTTTTTCAATATTTTTGTGATGTCTTCACATGGAGCTATGAAGAGATGCCTAGTATTGACCTCGATATTGTTGTACATGAAATTAAGACATACCCGGGCGCTAAACCCATCCGGAAAAGACTTCGCCCGGTCCACCCTCGCAAAGAAGTCGCTATTAAGATTGAAGTCAAAAAACTTCTTAAAGCTAGCTTTATTTATCTCATGGCTTTAACTTATTGGGTATCCAATCTCGTTCTGGTTAACAAGAAACAAGGTACGATCCGCGTATGTGTTGATTATAGGGACATTAATAAAGCTTGTCCTAAAGACAACTTGACCACCCCCTTCATCGACAAGATTTTTGATGATTGTGCTGAGAGTGAAATCTTCTCTTTGATGGATGGTTTCTCCGGATATAATCAAATCAACATCGTGCCTACTGATCAACACAAAAACGCTTTTATTTATCCTTGGGGCACTTTCACCTACTGGAAATTACCCTTTGGTTTAAAGAATGTCGACTCTTCTTTTCAGCATGCCATGTCTTATGCCTTTCATGATATAAATCACATTGTACAACCATATCTAGATGACCTACTGGCACATTCCATGCACCGTGTTGATCATCCAGTACACCTCTGACCCATTTTCCTCTGATGTCAGTTCTATTGTACATGCTTAAACCCACACAAATGTGTTTTTTTTGTGGAGTTTGGCTGACTTCTAGTCTTTATCGTATCTCGACAAGGGATCCAGGTAGATCCTCTGAAGGTCGAGGCAATTCTCAATATCCCTCCTCCTTCTTCGCTTCGCCAACTTCAAAGTTAGCAGGGGAAGGCAAACGTTTTACGTCGTTTCATCCCAAACTATGCTAAGTTGGCAATCGGATTTACTCGACTACCGAAGAAGGGTTCTGAATTTGTATGTGACACTACCGATAACAAAGATTTTGAAGCCTTTAAATTGAATTTAACTCGTACCCCACTACTTTTCCCACCTGATTATAGTCGAGATTATTTCCTTTACCTCGCTGCCTTGGACTCTACCATTTCCATGGTTATGGTCCAAGAGGACGATTCTCACGAAGAACATGTCATTTATTATTTGAGTCGAAGTCTCACGACTACCGAAGCCAAGTATTTACATGTTGAAAAACTAGCCTTGACAACTATTCAAGCTATCCAACGTTTCCAGCACTATATCCTTTTACACAAGACCACCGTGATTTCCAATTGCAACCCTATGCAGCAGATTCTTTCACGCCAGTTGCTAGGGGGAAAATACTCCAAATGGATTGTGATACTCCAGGAGTTTGACTTAGATTTTGAACGTGCTAAGTCTAAGAAATCCTTGTTGTTTTCTGAATTGATATGTGACCTTCCGTGTTCTGAGATGGAAAATGTAGCAGAGGATTCATTACCCGATGAATCCCTTTTTCTAATTAGTTATGATGACCTTTGGTATGGAGATATCATTATATATCTCCAGACTCAGACTTTCTGGCCTGATTTGTCTAGTACTGACCATTGTCGCGTACGTTACCAAGCCCATCAGTATATCATCCTCGGTGATACTTTTTATCGCCATGGAGTTGACTCTATTTTTCGACGATGTCTCACTTATGATGAGGTTGAGAAATATTTGAATGAATTCCATTCTGGAGCATGTGGCGGTCACATGTCTGGGTATGCTACTGCCCAAAAGATCTTACGAGATGGGTACTTTTGGCCTTCTCTATTCAAATATTGTATTATTTCCATCCAAAAATGCCACGCTTACCAAACATACAACAAAAAAATAATATCTCACCCCAATCCCTTACATCCTCTAGTTTTTGTTGGACCCTTTGCTAAATGGGGCATCGATTTCATGACATGTAACCCTCACTCGGTCAGGGGGCATGGGTACATTATTGTAGCCGTAGATTATTTCATGAAGTGGGATGAGGCGATGCCTACTTTCGACAACACAGGAAAAACTAAAGCCCTATTCATCTTCAATCACATTATTACACGATTTGGAATCCCACAAGCTATCGTTACCAATCACGGTAGCCACTTTCGAAGCTTTATGATGTCTGATCTTACGAAAAAGTTGGGCCTTCGACATGAAAACTCAACCCTCTACTATCCACAAGCCAACGGTCAAGTCAAAGCAATAAACAAAGTACTTATTACCATGGTTCGATGGATTATCGAAATTCACAAAACAAGTTGACACACGATGTTGTTCTCAGCATTGTGGGCCTATCGGACATCCGTGAAGTCAGCCATGGGGTTTACACCCTTCCAATTAGTGTATGGTTTAGAATTTGTTCTACCGATTGAATGTGAAATTCCATCGTTAAAACTAGCCGTCAAACTTGTCCCGAAGACCTCTGCTGAGGAGGAACGTCTATTGTATCTTATCCAATTGGACGAAACCTATCGCGATGCCACCCTATTTATTGAACCCAGAAGAAACATGTAAAAGCCTAAGACGACAAACATGTCATGCCACTCATGTTCTCTGAAGGTGATCTAGTTCTCCTCAATGAACAAGATCGTGATTTTCTAGGAGCCGAAAAAATTGAGGCTATGTGGTGAGGCCCTTATATTGTTAAAAGAGTGTTGGAGAAGGGAGCATACGAGTTAGTAGATTACAATGGAATTCCTTTGAGTGAACCTAGAAATGGGCTTTACTTGAAGAAGTACTACGCTTAGCCTATCTCTGCATAAGCACTTGTACATTTATTGTATCATACTCTTGTGTGTTACTTTAGTGTGTTTCTACTATTTGACTTTTCCCCATGGATACTTACCCTACATTGTGTTTGGTCTCCAGATGTCGGTGTTTTCACTACCTTCTATTGGCTTCTCCGATGGTGCTAGCCGTAGTACCCGGAATTTAGCTTCTTCTGCTTGGGCAGTCTATGCACCCTCAAATGAACTTATTTGTCTACAAGGTGTTTGTCTTGGTCGAGAGACCAATAATATCGCAGAGTATAGCGTGGTCATAGAATTATTGACTAGTGCTATTTCACTTGGGACTCGTCGCTTCATTATACGGCTTGATTCGCAGCTAGTAGTACTACAGCTAAACAATGTATATACTATCTGAAGCCCTACTCTATTACAGGTATATTTACGAATCCGCCTCTTGGAACGTCATTTTGATTATATTGAATATCAAGACATTCCTAGATGTCTAAATATATTAACTAATGCTCTAGCTAATTATGTATTAGACAAACATTTGAGACATTTGTAATTCCAATCACATTTCACATATTGTACAAAAAACAGAGTAAACCAGTAAAAGCCTCATGTATATATATATAATGATATAATGTTTACAAAAAGAGTTTTCATCCGAAGATCAAAATATCAAAATATAGAGCCCATGGCCCCTACAAAATGGCATCATGGATGCCTCTCACGATAGCATACTATTGCTCTCGCTACCCTACGTAGCAACCGACTAAGTGAGTCGGATACGCCTATAGTATGGCATTGATAACGCCTTGGGATCTCCTCGATGGATATATCAGGGATGTTTGTCATCAAGCCTTCTAGGTTCTACTCTATTGCATCATAATCCTCAGCATCCTATCCAACTATTACGCATGCCTCTCCTTACCTCTGAATAGGAGAAGAGCCCGGGGGTCGATGTGGGCCTACATCTCCATGATCGAAAAATTTGTATTAGTATTTTGATCGGAAACACAAAAACATTAAATATTTTAAAAACTCATAAAAACATTGTAAAAAACAAATGTCTTTCTTACCTAGATCTCTCCACTAAGATCCCTCATGGAGAACCAAATCTAGATCACCCCGAAATTCTAGACCGGCATAAGCATAATCATCAATCATCAGGATTTGCAGTCCCAAGCAATTGAAGAATGTATCATCATACTTCAAAATCCATCCTGCCACATGCTGTGTCATCAAGTCACACCATATTTTCATTTGTGGGTCTCTTGGGGATGGCATTCCCCATTCCACCTACAGGCGTAGGTGTGGAACTCTTTCTAGGAAGAAATATACTAAAATGGACCCATAACCACACTGTTTTATGTCCCCATTCTTGCCTTTCGTGAGTTGGATTTTCATGCTGCGTAATACACCGTCACACCAGTTGAATACTAGAGGCTCCAAGCATTCAATAGCATATTGAAAGTAACATTGGAGTGCCATGTGTGGCGAAGCACTCCCTGCCATTTGTGCAATAGTGAAAAGGATGGTTCTAAGGGTCAAATCTCTCACACCTCGGATTGCTACTTTTCCTTTACGTCTTTCAACATCAGGTTCACAATGCCGACAAATGTACTCACTCATGGGAAAACCACCACCTCGACCACCTGTCAGAGTCACGTGTGGCCCACGACGTGAGAACCCTGTCAGGAAATAAATATCCTCAATATCTAAAGAGAGGACATGAACACCAACATGGAACACTTGTTGTTATGAATCCCACATATGAACCAAATATTCTAGTAATCTTCATTGGGCTCTCATGCCCTAAACTTTCTAGGATTTTAATAGACCACATTGCTGGAGTGCATTCACATCCCTTGGATCATTTAAATTCATAGAATCATCTTCTCCATGCTCACTCTCTCTCCATTCCAACATCTTTCCAAGCAAACACCTGCATGGGAAACAAAGAAGATCTTTAGCACACTTTTTCAACATTTTTGAGGATTTTTGTTGAGTCAACGTTCACTTTTCATTTTAGTTTTCCGGCTGCCGCGATCAAGATTCAAGTACAGTGCAGAATTTTCGCGAGTGCACCTTAATGCACCTGCAGAAATCGTTGATTTCCGCAGGGCTCGTTATAGGCCACTCACGGCGGCCCTAACACACGACTAGCAGTGCCAAATCATAAAAAAATCTGGATTTTTTACCATCAAAAACAAAAATTAATCTGTTGAAAAGATAGAAAATGAGATGCTTACCTCTTTTACAAAATTCGTTCGTTGAATGATCCCCTGTGGCCTCCGCAATCCATCGCCGAAGTTGAGGTAAAAAACAAGGGTTTTTGGTAAGTTTTTGACCAAGTGAAAATAAAATGGTGAAAAAGACTTTTTGCTTCTATTTATTACTTTTTTATCATTTTTTCCTAATATTTTGTTTTATATAAATACATTTTAGTCAAAAACCCATTAACTCTAAAGGTCTTGTAAGTTTTTTGTTCCTTGCAGGAAAAAATTTAGGACCTTGGACAACGAAGTGCAGACGTTTTTTTTCGATTTGTTTTGGTTGCATGTACAATTACTTTTTAGGGGTTTTCAGGAAAAACCTCGAGCATAGTCTTTTTTCATTCTTCGGCTTGAAAATCAATGAGAACATAGCCGAGTATACTTTTGTCATCTTTTCGTACTCGTTATGGTAACACGAAAACAACGAAACCTATGGAGAACTCTTTAAGCTCTTTTCATGCTCCCTAAAAACGAAAAGATTTTCGAGTGACCTTGTTCTTTTCACGCTCATAAAAGTATTTGAAGAAATCGTTTGATGGGCGATAATTTATCACTTTTTTGGTCTTGTCAAACTAGTTTATGAAAAAGGAACTGGGAGGGTTCTCTTTAAGTGTTTTTCAAACTCTCAAAACATGAAAAACCCCCATGTTTTATATCTTTGGACTTGTTAATCAAACATCGAAAGGCCAACATGGGACTAAACCACTCCTTCTTAGGGTTCGTTAAATATACTGTGAGGGACTCGTCCGAAGGATGATCTTAAATTGACAAGCATATGTTATCCTCCTCAAGATTGCGTAAAAATAAAGAGGTAATCGCCAGAAATGGTGGGGGGAAATTTAGGAAATGAATGTGTCTCTGTATCTATATTAATGGCAGTAAGCATCACTCTTGAACATGACACCCCTCTTCATCATTTGAATCTGGGTTGGGTAATCTGTTTGTCTCTTGTCTGACCTTCTGCAAGTTCATATCTTAGGTCGTCTTTGAGTCAATACTGCCAAGATCATTGTCGTGCCATTCATATGTTCAAGAGAATTTCAACTGAAACCCTCTATCAAGTCGGTCATCTGCAATTGTCCATTCTTACCATGTGGGCCTTCCCTGTGTCAGTCCCAAGTCACATATGTATTTTTCTCTACCCTAAATCTGTTACTTATTTCATGTCATTGATGGGGGATACATCAAGGCCCTCCTGTGATGAGTCTTTTCCTGTCGACTTCATCTCATTATCCAGGAAAAATACTTAGAAATTATTTAGTACCTTAGAGCTTGCATGCCTCAATGGCAGGTTTCTTCGCTTTCGACAGTGGATTCACATTATTGATCCCTGATCGAGAGATTTTGTCAAGTGTTTGAATTCAAATCATTTATTCACACTTGTTGGATTGTACTGGAGTACCTTGGGAGTCATTGACATCAATGGTGATTTCCCTTGCACTTGTTAACAGTTTCCATTAATGACTGGTAATCAAGTGGTTTCTATTCACGTTCGACTTCAACATCTGTAATCACATGACTAGAATCATACTAACGAACATTGGATTGAAGACCCTGGACTTCATCATTTTTTTGGTCTAGGTTGTGATGGAGTATTTGTGATTTGTTTTGACACATAGATCCACCTTATATGTCTCGTGGCTATGTTCATACTTGAGTTTTCGATGCATGGATCCACAGTGTATTCCTAGTAGCTATGCAGAATCTTGTTGACATGGATCCACATTGTATAATTGGTGGCCATGACCTACATTTATGATTTCAATCATTTACGGTCTGAACATGGGAATGCCTACTTCAAACATGGTGTGATATTCTACAAATGCTTGATTGTTTGCAGGTTCTTGATTGGTGCGCCCCTAGTTCTTGACACATACACGCTTATTTTACAAAGTATTTCGGTTGTCTCAAGTTCCAGCCTCATACTTTGGGGCACATTCTGTTACACATTATTTTGGTCACCCTGATGATGATTACATAAACATGTGTTCAGGTTCCCAATATGATCTTTTGCCAGAGAAAAGAAACCTCTTTCCACCCTTGCAAGATTCATTTTTGGAAGGCCATCGCGGGTTTCTCCCTTTACACAGAGCGGAAATCCCTAATTTTTGAAGGCTGCACTATATCTAGCCCGCAGGATTTCCGCAAGCTACTATATAGGTAGGTCACAGCGACACTTTAAAACTAAAAGAGGAAAGAAGTTCTAGTAGCTTCTAGAAGTGGAATCTTCTGGAAATATGAGGTGGCGTCCGTATGGTTACGATCCCACTGACTTCTTTGATTTGATGGGATCATCCTCATCACTTTAACCACTTCAGCTTCACCTATATAATGATAGGATTCTCGTGGAAAAGGGTAGAGGTACAAGCATAAAGAAGCATAGAAAATTGATGAAAGAATAGGCTGAAGACTGTGTGAAGAATCCTATTTCAAGTGATGCTTGAGGTCTCCATTCATCCATCAATATTTTGTGAAAAATCTTCATGAAAATGTTAGAGAAAAGGTATGTGTGTGTCAGAACAAAGGGCCACTGAAAGGGAACTTGCGACATCAAGGCGATTCAGTTGTATCTTCTACCTTTCATTAATATAATATGGTGGCATGTCTCTTTCCCATAAAATTATTGATATTTTATTACATGACTCCTTGATCACATGTTTAGGTTTTCATTAAATTTCACTATTGCTGCTTTCACGTTGGTTGATTTGAGTCATTGCAGATCTGATCTCACAGGAACATTGGAGTAAGGCAAGATCAACAAAGACATATGGAAGTGATTCATAAGATATGTTATCTATTCCTTCTTTGGTAGTTAAATTCAATGATTGTAACCTAGGGAAATCATCTTGTTCCATCTTGTTTTGTTCTAGATCTAGGTGGATCTAGGGGGATTAGTTCATGTTTTCATCTACCGATTTACCAGTTAACAGTGGCGCTCTCCAGCTAAGAAGAGAAACTGAAAGCTTGATAATTTGTTCTGGTTACTGGAGAGAACAAGAGAAAATATCTTTGAGAACTTACAAAAGAGCACGAATGGAGGAGGAGATTGTGAGCTCGATGCTGAGGAGGCATATGATAAACCTCGCAGAGACCGTGACTGAGAAGGAATCCATAAGAAACTGTGAAAGCTCCCTAGTGATATCATGGCTTGGAATGGGGGTGGCCAGAGTGCTAAGAGTGAATGCCTCTGAGCCTATGGTTGGGTGGAAAGGTGCACACCCACAGTCAATTCGTTGGCTACAATTTGAAATAGATAAGTATTCTCATACCCTGTATATTTGAACTGTAACTATAAATTAAAGTTGGAAATCCTATTAATGTTTCATGTATGTGCATGTTTGCTTGATGATTAGACTGTGTCCCTTTATCTTTTCTTGATCGTGTATTTAATAAAGTAAGGAACTATATGGTTTGTACACGTGAATGCTCGATCCCTGTAGTGGCTCAAGTTTAAGCAGATGAAATTTGAGTTCGTCGACCTTGGGTAGAGTTTCTCATGTGCATGTCAACACTCCCATCTATTTTGAGTCTCCTCGAAGAAGGAGTCTATTAAACTCAAGAGAAAGAGAGTAAAGTGCATTTCAGAGCCTAAGTCTTTCAAAACTGACAAAGATCAGGAAGGATGGAGATATTTAAGTCTCAAAAGGGAAGACCCTTTCGTTTGGAAGATGAGTGGACAAGATCCGTTCGGGAGGATCCAAGGTCTTTCATGACCATTGGATTTGGAGAAGGAGTGTAGGTGTTAACTCCTCGACTCCTTTAGTCCTCGTAAGTTCGGAGAATTATGTATTCATCGTAAAGGAGACGAATCCTCTGAAGTCTCAAAGTCCAAAGAAAATTGAGACTATCCATCAGAAGGGATACATGTTGCCAAATCCCACAGTTTGGAGATTCGCACTTCGACATTTTTGAGTTGTTGTGCTAACAGGAAGAGGAACTCCCGAAGGGCCGAAGACCAAAGTCCCGAAGCCACGACAATCGTAGATCTGTGGGTCTACATGGATAGACCCTGACCTTCATATTTGGACTATGGTCAGCCTGACGTTGACCAACTCTGGGAGTCACAAGGATTTTGCATAGAAAAAATCTCAAATGTTGAATTCTCGAAGTATCGGGAGCCGTAGATCTATGGATCTACGTGGCCGGATATCAACCGTGAGATCTAAGGGATGTTAGAAGGCTATCAGTCTAGAGTGAAGTGGCCCAGTGACCTCATCCAGGGTGATGTGGACCCACGATCAACATGCCACGTGTCACCTGGATTTAGGCATTTCACAGACCCTATAGGACCATTAACGCGTCACATGTGTCACCCACTGAAGGGGCCACATGTCCTCTCTTCCTTTCCACGTGTCATCTCTGGCATTTACCCGTTTGGTCCATGTGGCAAGAGATTTCATAGTCTGGAGACTCAGCACTCCAAAGGAACTTGGACAAGAGTCTTCAAAGTGTGAAGACTCTCGAGGTCACGAATGACGGAGTAAATCTCAGTCGTTGACAGGTAGGGGACACGTGGCACCAGATCCTTTAGTCCGGAGACTTGGAACTCCAGGGGATTTCAGGTATGGTGTTTCGATAAGCTCCAAAATCATGAATTAACGAGATTTGTCGATATGGAGGAGCTTTGGGACCACTCATGACTGTTGGATCTGCCCCATGGTCAATTTGACTTTGACCTACTCTGGGAGTAAGGAGAGGATTACACCATGAAACCCCCAAACATTGAAGTTGTGAAGCGATAGAGGCCATAGATCTTGAGGTATAGATGGGCGCATATTGACCATGAGATCAGAGGGTTTGGAAGGTTGTCAGCTCGAGATGATGTGGCATGCTGACATCACCTAGGGTGACATGGACCCATGATTAACGTGCCACATGTCACCAAGATATGGATGTTTTAAATACCTCTCATGTCTATTAGAGATTGACACGTGTCACCCCCTAATGAGGACAAGTGTTAGCTCTGGCCCTCATTGTGTGTTAGCCTCTAATTCGTGCCCTCCTGGGCAATGTGGTTAGTGATGCGACTGGGACTTTGGGAGTTCAAAAGATTTGGGGCGTAGCATAGTAGAGGGATGTTCAACATCGTTCGTCGATTGTTGAATGCTGAAAGATTCCACATAAACGTCAAACAATGAATGCCGACATTTAACGTAGAACCCTGAACACCAATCGTCAAAAGGCCAAGGCCACGCAGAGATATTTCAGGAGTTCGAGGAGTATCTGTGTGGTAAGAAAAGGGGTGTTCACTGCTGAACGCCAAAGACCCCAAATTGATAAGCCCAAAAAACTTCGGGTGGCCATATCTTGCAAACCAGAGATCGGTTCAGAGCTCGGTAACAGTCGTTAGAAATCTACGGGCCAGTAGAAGAGGATGAATACCTCGGGGGGATGATTTGAGATTATTGCAGTGAGTATAGTTTTGATGCCCCATCCCTAGAAAGGGTATTTAGGGGTCAGGTGTGTTACAAATATCATTGATTCCCTTGAATTTAAAATTCTTTAACCTCATGCTACATAAATATCATGCTCTAAGATGAATCCTATAAGCTTATTTGCTAGTGTATTTATCTTGTGGTTGTCAATAGTGTTAAGATAGAAATATGACAATTAAAATGTATGTTTGTGGAAGATATGTATGGGAGTGATATCCTAGAGGAATACTTAGTTATAAGTCATATTTGGTGAGCCTAAAGTTACCTAGAAAAATCATATCATCAAATCCTTCTTCTTCTTCTTCTGCCAAACACCTTTCATTGTGAAAACTTTGTTGTGGAACCTTTGAGTGGAACTGGGAGGATGGAACCGTATCATGGGAACCTAGACCATGTGGAATTATTGTAATCGAAACCACGGTAACCATGCATCCCAAGCCATTATCGAATTAATGAAGGGAAGTATGAAATTGACTAATTATTTAGCATTAATAGCAACCGTCCATCTGATATCGGTGGTCAGGGGGAGGTTCGCGGGGTTAGTCTTGTAGAGATAGGCTCTTCAAGGATTATATCATGTTGTTAATCTCATAGAGATAGGCTCTCCAGAGATTAACTCATGGGGTTAGGCTTCTGGGTTGTGGGTTATGGGGAAACCACAAGGCATGGTGATGATTAGAGCCTAAGGGAATGAGGCCGCAAGACTTGCAAGTTGTGGTCTATGGGAGAGCTCAAGGCCTCAACGATGTGACATCCCGATGATTTAATCCCATGAGTGTGAACTCGAAGAGGACAATAGTTTTCGATCAACAAGAGAATAGATTTGTGATGTCATATTTTTCAGGCCTAATGACCTGGTAAAGATTATGCATTTTTTAAGAGCCATGATGATCTAGACCATTGATCAAGTTGATTACCCATTGTCCAATATATTAGATTGGCATGTCCTATTCGAAATGGCTAGGAGTGGAAAGGACGCCACCTTAGCTTGTCGAGTTAGAATTCCACATGGGCATGCCATGTTACGGGACACATCAACAACAACAAATGTATCATAAAGTGGTCCTCCATTGTTAGGGCCGGGATAAGTCAGAGAGGATTATTGGTTGAGCACGTTGTGATCCATGGAGAATCTTGGACCACTGATCCCGATTAGCCTCGACTATCTGATCTATCAGGTAGAAATGTTGTTGCGGGTTGTTGTTTGTGGAAGGTTTTTCATGCACATCAATTTGGAGGAGCCAATGGCGCGAGGCCAGAAGCCTCACGGATTGCGGTTCGTGGGAAATTTAGTGAGGTTGAGCCCTATCTTCGTGTTGCGTGCCATTCATTTTCGAAAGGTCTAATTGATAAATTAAGTTGTCATTCCACATGGAAAATATCTTCCAATGTTGTAGGTTGCGCACTATAGGAGAAATCTTTTTAGTTGGAAGAAGGACATCTCACAAGTGAATTTCCCACAAAGAATAGTTCTGATAGTTTTACGAGTTTGAAATTCGAATGTTATAAAGATTGTCCAAAAAAATTAGCATATTAAAAAATACGAAATCATATAGATTGAAATTAATTTATATAAAATAAAAATTGAATTGCTATAATTGTACTTTATTTATGACCTAATATATGCAGGAAATTTTTGTCTTGATCTTGCATCTAACGTAATCATATATGAGAAATAGGTGATCAATTCACTCATCACTTATGAATTATGAGGCATTGCATACCCTTTAAGAAGAGGTGCAATTTAAGTTTTAATGTTATAACATTGATTATAAAATTGTTATGAATTATATGCAAATGGTTTTGTGTGACTTTGATATATATAATTCTATTATAAATTTAGAATAGTGTAGTAGAATTTGTTATTAAGTGTTAAAAAATTGTGGGTACTTTTTATTTTTTTATTTTATGGTAGAGGGAATAGTTATCTTCACAAGTAAAAGAATTTAGTTTTTTAAAAGAAGTTATTGAACTTAGAAAAGATATTTAGAAAGGAGGTCTCATACACCAATTTGGTGTCTTGTAGTGACCTTAAAAATAGATTATTATTATTATTTATTATTATTATTATTATTATTATTATTATTATACAACCTGAGTGGGCCTAATGGTTAAGAACATGTGTTTCCTCTTAAGAGGTCACAAGTTCAAATCCAGAGGGGGTAGGGTATGTATACCTCCGTAGACTTTACCTTAAAAATAGATTATTATTATTATTATTATTAAACTTGAAAAAACTAGAATTTTTGTTTATCTTATAGTTATTATGGTTACTTATTTAGCCTTATATCTTCTATCTTTTTCAAAAAAAAATTGATATTCAATATTGAATTAAAAAAATGATTTGTATTTAATTTAAGACAAGGATATGTTGATCCAATATAAGATGTTATAAAAAAATTAAAATAGAGTAATAATAAATGTTTAATGTTAGTTAAATAATAATCATTCACAATTCTTTATATGATGATGATAATGATTAATGTCCACTGAGACAAAATTGGTTTATCATACCTTAATAAGGTAAGGGATTACCTAAATTTTTTTATAATTTTATTAGTCCCTGTCATAGACATAGAGGGACTATAGCGATCGATAAATCATTGACCTGGTATTAGTTTGTGCATTGACCAGAAATATTTCCATATTATGTATTGTTGGAACAAGGGAAGTGAAAACATCGATTTTTATATAATAAAAAGTATCATGTTTGTCAAGATCTGATTGGACAATGGATTGGAGGTCTTATTGTCGCCTTCACTCTTCCCAATGTTAAATATGTTGGCATATCCAAAGTATTTGGTAGTATATGGTATTTTTGAATAATATATTTTATTATGCATTGGTTGAAGGTGGATTAATGCTAGCATTCGTTCGAATGTTTCCCTTAGCAATTTATGTTGGGTAGAATACATTCTCTACCATATTGTTATGTGTGATTTTTTCTTTATTGTTGCATGCTTCGAGAGAATAGGCCTACCACGCTACATATTTTCTTAAATGATTGCACAGGCCTACGCCCTTCAACAGTCCTGACAGTCTTAACTGTTTACCTAACACCTCTGACAGTCTTAAATGTTTATTGTACAAATGTGTTGTAATATAGTTTCGTTCATGGTGGGCATCGTTGCTCAGGTGCTCGATCCTTGTTCGCTGCTTCGTTCCATGATTATGGTTCTTGTTTGATTCAACTTTGCAAAGTTGAGGTCCTGCACTTGCAGTTCGAGCTCTTCATGGTTGTTCACTAGTTTGTTGTTCTTCAAATTTGCAAGTTGTTGGACCTGTTGTTGCATTTTGCAGTTATTTGGGGTTGAGCTCTTGTCATCCTTTGTTGACGGGTAAGTTTCTCTGTTCTTGTTGTTTTTCAATGCTGGGAGTTCCTACCTCCAAATTCTGTTGCAGACCATCTTTGTCTGTTCTCTTAGTTATTGTTCTTGGAAACCATGCGTCTTCATATGATGGCTATCGCATCCATAGGTTTTCCCAAAATTGAAATGCAGAGGCCTTTACGAAAAGTAGTTGGGAGCTATCACAAGAGGGAACCATTGAGCAGGTTCTTTCTGCTGAGTAGAGTTATGGTTTTATTTATTTGTGTTCTTTGTTCTGTTTGGTTCAATTTCCAGTGTCAGTCAGTTTTATTCTCTTTTGCTATGGGGACTAGGGGGCATTGAAGTTGAGAAGAAGAAGGTTGAAAGATACATACGTGGATTGGTGTGCTATTTTGCTTTCCTTTTTTATTTTGCTACCTTTTATTTTTTTCCTCTGTTTTTCTCTGTTTTGATAGAAAATGAAAGTATGTAGTAGACACCTTCAAAATGACAGTTAAAGAGATGAAATAAGTAGTAGATGTAGATTCGTAAGAAATAGATACACAGTTTATTATACATGAAAGCATTGATGTGGTTTTGCATAGCAATGGCCTTTTTAGTTTGGATGCATTCTCGTATACTGTTGGGGATTGCCTTTTCGATACATTCCAGTTTCTATTGCATTTTTGGTATTCGTCAATCGAGCTGCGCAATGGATTGATAGATTATTTCTTGACCTATTTTAAAAATGGCGATGCTGAGGATTTGCAGTCATATGAGTACAAATTGGAATCTGATTTTCTTCGGCAGTTGCATGGAATACATGATGTCTCTACGTATTTTTCAAAGATGTGGTTTTCTGCATCTCCATTTCTTCCTACACATCAGAGGGGACTTTGGGGAGATACATTTTGTATATAGTGGCTGTCTAACTGGTTGAATATATCAGTTGGCATATGTTCATTGACAAGAAAAACAAGATATCTACTATTCAACAAAACTGCATCTGACAATCCATATTGCATCTTGTTCCATGATGCCAATGTCATTCAGTGGCCATTATGAACCTCCGTTGTACAGAAAAATGTCCATCTGCAATACAGAATTTCCTCGTATTTACTTTTTCGTTATTTGCAAAGACCTTCAATCACAATGGAAATGATTTTTGCATGGCATAGATTGCCATGGTTTACAGCTAGCAACAAATTTTCTGTCTAGTTGTGGAGATAGTTTGTTCAATGCAATTTGTTGTTTGGTGGCAGTGGAGTTTGATGTTCAGTCATTGTGGCTTTACACTGTACAGTCCTTTTGCAATGCAATTATAGGCAACAGCCAACAGGATTTTAGGTGCTTGCATCAACACCTTTTCCCATATCTTGTAGAAAATATGTTGATAGTTGGAAGTTGGCAAGAATACCTTGTGAACGTGGCACTTCCATATGAAAAAGGGAATATGGAGGGTTGTAGATTCTGTTTTCTATGGTTGTCTATGATATTCAGGGTGAATATCCAGGTCTGGTTTCCCTTGCTAAATGGCACTGTCCATTCATAGGTTACTAATTCAAATTACGATCGAACAATTGACATCCTCTCATTGAAAACAGATACAACACATATCCATTATGAACCTTTGCTTAGACATATCGGTATTCCAAGGTTCACTGTCCATGCCACCCAAATGACATCGAATCTACATACGCGTGGAATGATTTTTAGCGAAAATGAGACTCCTCCCGGTTGCGATATGGGTAGACAGAGCTTGAAAAAAAAAAAAACATGCGTACAACTCATGGTAGTTGTGATGACGTCGTAGAGGGCTTAAACAAAAAACATAGAGTAAGTTATCACAATTTAAAAAAAATTATTTGTCAAATTCGTCTGACTTGTGATAAGGCCATAAAGGCCTTGAACAAAAAATGTAAAGTAGTTTCTGAGAAGCTGGGTGAGAGTGAAACTCATCTCATTTGCCACCAGATCATCTTGCCCTTGAGAAAGAAATGTAGATTAAGATACCACAACTTGAAAAAGGTCATGCGTGAGAGAAAAAATACATTGCTACACTTCCTTTTAGAGAGAAACTCACATATCACAATGTAAAGAAATTTGTTCATGCAGAACAAAACATAAGCAGGTGTGATCGCATATCCCAGAATGGTCATGCAACTATGGCAGTTCGTGGTCTACAATCAATACCATACAGTAGTAGCAATGAAAACCAAAAAACACTTTCTACCCATACTTCCCTACGAAAGAAAAATGCAAGACAGACCTACATGACACAAATGAAAGACACTCCTTCCATTGCATGTGCAATTTGTGAACAATTGAATTTTTCAAAAAACAGTAAGTCTTGCACGCCTAATTTGCAAGCAGAATACCTCCGGTTGACAGCACACGATAAACCATTTTCCAGTGGGAAAGTTTGTCTTCCATGCAAACGATCGCTTGAAAATGAAAAACTACCACAATTTGCAACCCCTGACCGAATAAGATGTAATACACCACTAGAATATGTAAGTGCACTTACAAAACTTGAGGAGAGACTTGTGTCTCTGCGAATTGCATTTGCTCAAATCAGAACTTGGGGCTATAAACTACCCTAGATGGGCTTAACAGGATCAATTATTAATGTGCATGTTTAGCTATATGTTGTGAAAAAAACATTGCCACAATTCATTAACAATACAATTACAATCGTTGTGGCTCTGAAAAGACGCTTGCAATACAAAAATGTGTATCAGACAGGAAAAGTGCGTCTGCATGTTGTTATGAAAGCATTAAAGGAATTATGTTCCAGGGTGTTGTACAAAGAAGAGAACATTTGTATAAATGGCAACTGGAACAATGCTCTCGCATAGGAACATGGCAACTCTGTAGACACTCTAGAAAATCCTAGTGATTTTGATACAAGTGATGAATCAGAAAACGAAACAGTTGTTGAAACATTGGTGCATGGATTCACTGATTCACAATGCATTTGTGACTTGCAAGACAAAATTTTTGAAATTGCACCTAGCGAGGGGTAGCATCCACTTGGAATATTCAAGGACAAATTCGCTACAAAAATGAACTTTCCAACACTCTTCTACGGAGATCCACATGGCACTGATATTACAGAATGATTCAGTTATCATAAAATAGTCTGATAGGAGCTATTACATTCAAGCAGTTACTTCTCCTGTCACATAACAAATTTGTTTTTCAACACAATGTGCATAATAATAAAGCAATTTTTGTCCTGCATGTGGGTCCGAATAAGAAAAGGCCAGTTACAAGGAAGAAAGTTGTTGGCCAAGGATGTGAAGTACAAAGTAAACCTAGAAAAAATTCTGAAATCTGATATTGGATACATAGATTTCAAGAACATCTGCACCACTCCTAACTATCTGCAACAAAACAAAAAAAATATTTTTGCAATGATCCGGCAATTGGGCCCGCCAACATTTTTCATCACATTTACAAGTGCAAAGCATTGCTGGGATCCATTGGTGGCTATCGTATCTGAACTGCATACCAACATGAAACATAAAAAAGAAACCGATACACTGGAAAATAACGACATTGACTACCTCATAAGAAAATACCCGGTCACATGTACTCGATACTATAGACATAGAATAAATGCTTTGAAACAATTGATATGCCATGATGAAACATTTTTTGGAAAAATATTGGACTACATTTTTGTGATTGAATTCTAGAATAGGGGAAATGAACATGACCACGCACTATTGTGGATAGAAGGTGCACCGATCTATGGAGATGATAACAGTTCAGAGATCGAACAATTTGTGGATAAATACATAGCATGCAACACAGATCATTTGGATCTGGAACTTGCGAAAGTCCATAGACATTACCATACAAGACGTTGTAGAAAATGAAAAAAATCGCATTGCAGATACAACTTTCCTGTGCTGTCATGAGAGCTACAAGAATCATAGAGCTAGTTAGTTTAGAGGACAATGTTGTTGTTGAGAAATCTAAATCATTTTTTGCATTTCTTGAACAAGGAGGATTTGACAAAATGATGAGCTTTGATGCCTTCTTGACACAGGTAAATCTATCAGAAGATGAGTACATCCAAGCCATACAATGTACGCTTAGGCAACCAACACTTTTCCTTAAACAAAAACTCTCTCATATTTGGAACAACAGTTTCTCCAAGGACATGCCAGCTATGTGGAAAGCAAATACAGATGTGCAGTATGAGCTGAACACATATTCTGCAGCATCATATTGTACCTCATATATGACGAAGATTGACAAATATATGACAAGTGCATTCAGAAGAATACACAAAGAACATGAAAGAAGCCATATTGATGCCATACAAATGATACACACACTTGGAAATACATTGCTTAATCTTCAACAAATGTATGCTTAGCAAGCAGTTCACATTGCCCTTTCCTTGCCCCTCACCATGGATGATTTTAGGGGCTAAATTTCTCTCATGGGCTAATTTTCCATGGTTTTTCCCAAAAAAAGATTCGTTATTCTAAAAATGATTTGCCCAAATTCTATAGGATAAAACAATTTAAACTTAAAAATCGCCAAAAATTTATACAAACTATATAAAATCCTTAGAAATTTGAATATTTTTACAAGAATGTCGCCAAACATTTATAGTTGGCATATGAAGGATTAGTAAGATTCTCCAAGGTTTCTACATTTTAAAATAAATTTCCGTCCTTAAAATCACCCCTACCCCTCACTTGTAGTTCAAGAAAATGTGTCTTCATAAACACATCTCCACTTGAAAAACGCACATTTGTGCTTAAACCATCGGTTTTGTTGCAATAAGAGCCTAACAATTCAGAGGACGTGGTATGTCGTTCTCTTATTGATTATTATGTCTATTGTCCATCTCCTATTAGACATATCTGCTTAGTAGAATTCGTATCGCATTACAAAAAAAATGGTACACCCATATCAAAAAGAAAAAAACCCTTTGTGATACGGTTTGTCAAATACAATAAATATTGTGACTATGAAAACTATTGTAGAGAAAAATTGTTGATGTACATTCCGTTCGATGAAAACGAACAGACATTAATACATAACTTCTCTACATGGGAGGTTGCATATCAATGAAGCTCTATTTACCTACAATGTTAATCCAACATGGGGTGATCTAGAAGTTGCACTTAATGACCTATAAAACCCCGACGATCATGATGAGACATTCATAAACACAAAAACAACTAGAACTCCTTCAGAGTCATATGACTTACAAGCAGATTTGCCTTGCCCTCCAGCAGATGGAAGTGAAAAATGTATCAATCTTGGTTTTCAAGTTACAAAACATCCTTTCCTAATTGAAAATAATGAATACTATAGACTAAGACATCTATTGAATCACGAACAACAAACAATTCTAAAGGACATTGCTATTAAAAAACGCTTGAACATGAGCAGTCTTGTGCACTTGTTCCTTACAGGCGGAGCAAGAACATGCAAGACATTCACAGCCAAAGCATTGTTCTATATGCTTATAAAAATCTATGATTCAAACAACTCCTCTAATCCTATAAAACCAAAGGGCCTAATAGTTGCATACACATGAAAATTTGCATACAATGTTGGTGGAACAACAGTCCACTATGCATTTTTAATGCCTTTTAACAAGTCGCAGTTTCTTCCACTTAGCAAGGAAATGTTGGATACATTATCTAAGATTTATGAGGAACTCCAACTTGTCTTTATAGATGAAGCATCTTTGATTGGGAGCCGGTTCTTGTATTCCATTGACAACCAACCAAGAAGCATAAAACATGTGCAGATGAAATACTTTGGAAACATTGACATGATATTCTATAGGGATATTTACCAGGCACAGCCCATCCAAGATTCTTTGATATTTGAACAACCTACCATTAACATGGAAACAGTCACCCATGAATTTTGGATAGACAATATTAAATGCTTTGATTTGCATACTACAATGTGCCAGACAGATGAAACATTCATTGCAATTCTAAATAGAATGTGCACAAACAACCAAACATATGATGACTTGACCTATATCAATTTGAAATGCTTGTGGCCTGCACCAACAGACCCAACGTTCCCTTACCTGTTTTATATAAATAAGGATGTTGCAAAGCATAAAAGCTGCATGTTGTTTCTCATGCCTGGCGATGATATCATCATCAATTTGATTGACCTGGAAGAAGACAACCATGGAAATGTGCCACGTTATGAACATTCGGTCACTTTACCTTTGCAGCTTGTATTGAAATTAGAAATGTTGATTGAAATATATGCCTTTAACTATGATTCATAGGATGGCTTGGTGAATGGTGCAAATGGAATACTAAAAGGCTATACGAAGACAAAAAAAGTGGATGTCCTTTGTATTAAGTTCCATGAACTGCATATAGGTAAGTGACAAGCAAGCAAGTTGTGTTATCTATATAATTCAAACACTGGAAGCGATTGGACACCTATTTTGCGAATATCGAAATCAGTATCGACATCAACAAAGACAGGTCGAATGAAGATTCAAAAATAGTTTCCGATTAAACTTGCATGTGCATGTACAGTCCACAGGTCACAAGGACTAACACTTGATAATGTTGCATTTCAGCCTGTTGGAATTTGCATACATGGACTTGTATACACAACACTGTCCCGTGTCAGAAGCATAGACTCCTTGTATTTACTAAGTCCTTTCACAAAAGATAACTTCAAAGTGAAACATAAAGTTTATATTGAGATGGAACGACTCAGGACCACCGCAAAATGGAAATTGCATTATGATTACCAATCCATACAAACAAATTCATTTGTATCAATTCTCTCGCTTAACACATGCAGCTTAAATGCACACATGGATGATATGTTGAATGACTATGATTTAATGCAATATGATATTCTATGCTTGTAGGAAACACACATGGCATTATGCATGCAGAAAAAACAATTCCCAAATCACAATTGCATATCAAGCTACATTACACATGGGGTGATGATACTGGTGAAAAAACATGTACCAATTTTGGACCATATACATATCGATGAAAAGAATGTTGAACTGGTGCTTGCAAAAAAAAAAACCCATGAAGCAGAAGTTGCAATACTGAATCTGTATGCTACTCCCCATGCAACATTCTCCAACATAGTACATGTTATTTCCAATGCATTGGGCCATTTCCATCTAAACAGACCCACTGTACTTGTAGGAGACTTCAATATTGACATGCTACAAAATATTGGCAAAACAAAAGAATTGAAAAACTACATGTGCAAATACAGTCTCTGCTTTCTTTTGAACAACACAAGCCATCTGCAAAACACACTTATTGACCATGTCTGGTCCAATGTGCCCATTCCTCAATATAGTATATTTGTCTTAGACACATATTGGTCGGATCACGATACAATTGGTATTGCACTTGAATTATGACATATACATCACACTTATTGAAAACTCATATTTCTATGTTTCAAAGCATATGTGTATCCCTGATTTGTACACATATCATTCTAGTGAGCATACAGACAGTGTTCTACTTGAATTATAAAATATACATTGTGCAAAAAAAAAAAAAAGGTACATCCTCCCAAAAGATATTTGTGACTCTATTCATCTTATTCTATTTTTTCTTATATATATGTACATAGTAGTTGCCTTTTTCTTGACATCCGAACTTATGTTCTTATCCCTTTTGTTTTGTACTTTTGTTGATAGAAACAAAGAGGAAAACTAGAGGGCACAAATAACTCATGCCCAGAGATGTAAACGAATCCATGCAAAGGTGCATTCTTTTTTTGCCCCTGTTCCATAGTAAATAGTTTTTCGTTTACTTTCTCTGTATTTGTCAAACTTGTTTGCAGCTATTTTTTTTTTATTATTATTATTTTTTGGTGCCGAGAGGCCGCTACGCTACACGTCTACCATCCAGTATAAATGCAATGTTGAGCCAGCCAGCCCGCAAATCCATTTGTAAATATGTATATCGCCCAACTATGATTGTTATTTGTAAGACACGAAACATTAGAGGCACAATGTATAACCTGCAAGTGCGTGATCCAAATAAGTGGCTAAGTATGGAATAAGGGATCTGTGCATATTTGGTATGTAGTGCTCGTTTCCGGGAACCCACCAAACCTGGAGTCTGTCAATTTGTATATCGCGCAAATGAGTAGAAGTAGAATGTTCACTTGGACAGCTCGCAAATCCGCTTCTCAATTGACAAATGTTGAATCGGCCAGCCCACAAATCCGCTTGTTAATTTATTATCATAAGCAATTTGTAAGGCAGCGAATAGTAAAGGCCCATTTTTAACCCCTCTAGCCCGAAAACACGCAATCCCGAAACTATACATCGTCTATAAAATCTCAGCCACCCGCAAGTCCACTAGTCAATTTGTATATCGCAGAACTGTATGTGTTATCTGTAGAACATAGAACAATAGAGACCTATTTTTTGACCCCTCCCGCCCGAGAACCCACAAGTATGGAATACGATATCGGTACATGATGTATAAAATCTCATGTCCATACTTTATAAAGGTACATATTTAGGTTTGCCTCATTTCTACACACACTGATTTGGTAACCACAAAGTTGGTGTTGCACATGAATTATTAAATGTGCACCCAATTTCTATATGACGAAAATCAACTCAATGTATAAGCCACAAGTATGTATTGCTCATTTGTGGGAGCCCTCCAGCCCTGCAATAAAAATTTGAGTCGGCTAGCCCACAAATCCGCTTTTCAATTTATTATCATAACCTATTTGTAAGGCACTGAGCAATAGAGCCCCGTTTTTCACCCCACCAACCTGAGAACTAGCGATCCAAAACTGTGGATGGTCTATAAAATGTTAGCCACCCCGCAAGTCTACTTGTCAATTTGTATATCACGGAACTGTGTTTGTTATTTGTAGAACGTCGAACAATAAAGGACTTCTTTTGAGCCCATCCACCCGAGAACCCGCGATCCCGAAAGTGGCCAAGTATGGAATGCCATATCTGTACATGATCTATAAAATCTCCTGTCCATACTTTATGAAGTACATTTTTAGTTTTGCCTCGTTTCTACACAAACTGATCTGGTAACTGCAGAGTTGGTGTTGCACATGAATTATGAAATATGCACTGGGATTCGGATCGAGCCCTTTGGTTTGCTTAACTGAACAATTCTGACTCATGTTGTTTCTATCACCCTTGCACGTGTGCATAATAATAAATAGTGTTTATATATATATTATGTGTGTGTTTGTGTCTTCTTTCTAAATCTTTAATTCTAACAGGTCATCATGAAAGCACTGTCTAAACTATCATTGATGCGTGCAAGGCTCGAGAAGTTCTGCCATTAATGCAATTTTTGTGAAGGCTTTTCTTATCCCTTCCCAGTCTTAATTTCAAATGCCATGAAATGTCATTCGCATGCCGCCAGCTTCCTTCCTTCATGAAACCTCCAATCTCTTCCCAGTCTTAATTTCAAATACCATGGAATGTCATTCGCACGTCACCATCTTAGTTCATTCACGAAACCTCCAATGCTTAAATGTACTTCATCGTAACCCCCACCTTCGCACTTCTAAGTATGCAATAATTATGCTTTACTTCTAACAGGTCACCATAAAGCATGCATAGATATTGTCATTAATGAGGATATTTTCCATTCGCACGCATTGAAGCAATGTTTCTGAGGGGTTGTATTGTTCCCTCCATTTCTTCATTTTAAGCAGCGTCTGGAGAAAACCAACATTTTCATAAACTACTGGAAGCAACTCCACAACCGTTTTGTAGAGATACAATGAACATATTCCTCACAAGCTTCCCATGCAAAAGAAGGGAAAAACAATTGTAGGGGAGGTGGAGCTGCCTGAAATTTACAGTGAAAACATGGATCTTGACGTTGATCTGGAAAGCATATTATGCAACCTTGATTAGCCCGGAGACGCAATTCAGCATGCCTACTCAATGGACATGGTTAATACCGAATTTTTTGATGAAGATGAATCCTTCATATTCCAGAGTGTTGTTTTTGAAACCGAATCAAAAAAATTAATCATTAAAAAAAATAGATGTAAAAAATAAGAAAAGAAAACATCGTTCAGAACTTAACCTTGCCAATATGCAGGCATCCAAAATATCTCAACTTCACATGGAAACCGAAGATTCTCTTCATGATTTCGTTGGAGTCATTGAAGCCAAAAATGCCAGATTAAAGAACCGGATTAAGGAATTAGAGGAAGCTTTGTTTCCTATGCCATTGCTTCGCATTTCTTTGGAAATTTCCATGCCTGCGACTACGTGCACCCCTACAACAAATCTAAAAGGGTCCTCCAGCTTCCTTGCATCCTACAGAGGATATGTGGAAAAAAATATCAACAAAAGAATGGAACTGATTACTAAGGCCAGGGAAACATCACAGAATATGGATTCCCTGGGGAGCAAGGCACATAACTTGCTCCTACTTCTGCAGACAGATTTTAAAAACGAGGAAACTTTCTATATGCACGCGGTGATCCCTTTTGCCTTTCATTTCAACAACATGCTAGAGACGACAAGAAGACAACATGATCTCTTGTCTAAAAAATGGCTCACTCAATTAGAAGCATGCTGGAAAGAGAAAGTGAAGAACCTGTATCTCATCATCCAATCATGTGAGCAAGCAATATAAAAGAAAGAAACATTATTCACAAAGCTCACCAAAATAGACTTAGAGGAAAGACAAATAGCTTCTAGGACCCCAGCTTAATCCTCAACTCGCTGGTGTTAACCAAGCAATCTTTTGATAAACAAGTTGATAATTTGAAGGCCTTGTCTTTAGAAAAGTTTTACAGGATTGTTGAACATCATGAAGAAGAGGTGGACAACTGGCTAGTCTGGTATTAAGTATAGAATGGACACATTCATGAAGCTCTATGTCAACTTTCGATTTATCAAAGTGAATTAGAAAATTAACTTTTCATCATTCAAATCCTCAATGACATCAACGTCTCCCCCTTGAGAAGCTATATTGAAGAGAACTTGAAGTAGGTCACGGACGAAATCCAACAGGCAAATGCATAAATCCTCTGTTTATCAATCCAGTTATTCAAGTGGGACACCCACAAAAAACCAGCAGCGAAAGACATGACCAAGAAAATAGAAAAATTACATATACGACCATCCCTGTAAATGTATATTTATAGTCCTTTATTTATCAATATAGTTATTCCAACTTTTCTGAGTAGAAATCTATAGCCAAAAACCGATCTTCCCATTTCTACTTTTTAGGTATTACATATTTCTTGTACATATTTCTGCGATGGTCCGTGGGAGCCCCAATCCCAGACTATATAACAAATGCACTTACATTTCCAGGGATATGTAAAAAACTATTATTTTTTTCATATATTCCAAATAAAGCTATTCTTTTCTCTCCTTATATATTTATGTGTTCCTAGATTTTTATCTTCAGCTATGCTGAATGTGAAGTCATTTTGTTTATTTTATCTCGATTCTCATTTTTTCTTATGCATTTTTTCTCCACCCTGGTCATTTTCAAAATAAAGTATGACATAAATCACTCACTCAAATTTCACACACACACACACACACACACACACACACACACACATATATATATGTTTCTTTAAATTTCCAGAAATATGTAACACATTTCATTTTTTTCTTTATATATGTCATAAATTATGTTCACCATTTTTTTTGTGCTCAAACATATAGAGAGTATGTCATTGCTTGCATCTTTTTCACCTGTCCTTCATACTTTTGTGACAAAGGACCTTAAAATTAAAATAGTCCGCAAATCCTCCTATCAATTTGTATATCATGGACCTGTGGGTGGTATTTGTAGACCATGGAACAACAGAGCCCAATTTTCAGCCAGCCAGCTCAACAGACCACCATCCAAAAATTGCCTAAGTATGGAATCAGGGCTCCCTGCAAGTATGGAATGAGTCCTCCTTGCATGCTCTATAAAATCTCATCCCAATACTTTATAAAAGTACATACTACATTTCAATTTCTTCTATCCACAAGCCCATGTTTTAAAGAAAACTACTTCGGGAATGCTATTTATTTGGTCCTCTTCTCCACCGCCCTCTGTAATAGACATTGGTACTATCCTTTTTGTACATTTTTCCACCACCATATGTAAAACCTATGTAAAGAACACTGATTCGCGAATGCTAAATTTTTGGGACACGAAACCCTTGAAATTCAAATAGTCCGCAGGTCCCATTATGAATTTGTATATCTCAGAACTCTTGGTGCTATTTGAAGGACATGGAACAACAGAAGCCTGATTTTCAGGTCCCCAGCCCGAGAACCCACGATCCAAAAACTGGCTAAGTATGGAATGAGGGTTCCTTCCATGCTCTAATTTGGGAACGCTAGTTTTTTCCTGCTTTTATGTGTTCCTATAATTTTATCTTCAGCTATGGTGAATGTGAAGTCATTATGTTTATTTTATCTCAATTCTCTTTTTTCTCCTGCCTGATCATTTCCAAAATTTAGTATGACATAAATTAGTCACTCAAATTTCAGATATCATATTTCACACACACACACACATATATATATGTTTATTTAAATTTCGAGGAATATGTGACACGTTTTATTATTTTTTTATATAAATGTCATAAAATTGTGTTCGCTACTTTCTTTCTACTCAAACGTATAGAGAGTATGTCATTTCTTGCATCTTTACCACATGTTTTTCATAATGTTTGCCACAAAGGCCCTTAAAATTAAAATAGTCCACAAGCTCGCTTCTCAATTTATATATCACATAACTATGGCTACTCTTTGTAACCCATGGAACAACAAAGGCCCAATTTCCATCCCGACAGCCCGAGAACCCGCGATCCAAAAACTGCCTAAGTATGCAATCAGGCCTCTGTGCAAATATGGAATAAGGACTCCGTCCTTGCTCTATAAAATCTCATCCCCATGCTTTATAAAAGTACATATTTCGTATGTATAAAAGTAAATATCTACTTTAAAAATTTACGTATTTGCTATGTATAGTTTATGGTCTCCAAGAACCTATAATTTCATAAATTTCAATTTCTTGTGTCAAGGAGCCCCTGTTTTAAACAAAACTAATTTGGGAATGTTATTTATTTGGCATAGACATGTAACAGACATTGGCACTATACTTTTTTCCCTTTTTTCCACCAACGTATGTAAAACCTATATAAAGAAAACTAATTCGCGAATGCTGGATTTTTTGGAAATGAGCTCCTTAAAATTCAAATAGTCCGCAAGTTTGATTCTCAATTTGTATATCACGGAATTGTCGGTGCTATTTGTAGGACACGGAACAACAAAATCCCAATTTTCAGGTCCCCAGCCCGAGAACCCGCAATCCAAAAACTAAGTAAGTCGAGAACCCGCTTTTTTAAAGAAAACTAATTCGGGAATGCTATTTTTTTCATCCTTTTGTCCAGCAGCCTATGTAATAGATGTCAGTACTATTTCTTTTGATTTTTTGTCCACCAGCATATGTTAAAAGGAAAACTACTTCGACAAAGTTAAACGTGTTCGACACGAGCCTCTTTAAATTCAAATAGAACATAAGCCCGATTGTCAATTTGTATATTTCGGAACTGTAGGTGTTATTTGTAGGCCATAGAACAACAGAAGCCCAATTTTCAACCCACCAGACCGAGAACCCGCCATCAAAAATTCAATAGTCCGTAAGGCAGCTTCTCAATTTTTATATCGCGGAACTCTCACTGCAATTTGTAGGGCATGGAACAATTCAACCTGCAACCCCAACAACCCGCAATGAAAAAATTCAAATAGTCCATAAGACCGCTTGTCAATTTGTATATTGCGGAACTCTCAGTGCTATTTGTAGGACATGGAACAACATAAATCCAATTTTCATCCTTCCAGCCCGAGAACCCGCGATCCAAAAATTCAAATAGTCCACAAGACCGCTTTTCGATTTGTATTTCACAGAACTCTAGCTATTATTTGTAGGCCACAGAACAACAGAAGCTCAATTTTCATCCCACCACCCCGACAACCCGGAATCAAGCTTCGGTACATGCTCTCTATATCTACTTAATCAAATTACATATTTGATATGTATCATTTCTCCTATCCACGAACCTATAATTTCATATATTTCAATTTATTCTGTCAAGCAGCCCTTGTTTTAAAAAAACTAATTTAGTATTACTAGTCTTTTTATTCTTTTCTCCATGAATCTATGTTACAGACGTTGGCCCTTAACTCTCAAATAGTCCACAAGTCCAATTCTCAATTTGTATGTCGCAGAACTCTGGGTGGTATTTGTAGTACACGGAACAACATAACCCTATGTTTCAATTTCATTTGTGGGTCACGGATTTCATAAGTTTCAATTTCTATTGTGTCCACGATCTCCTTTTTTAAAGAAAACTAAGTCAGGAATGCTAATTTTTTTTGTGTTTTTTGTCAACAAACCTATGTAACAAACATTGCGACTATTTTTTCCGGTCTTTGCTCATGTATCCATGTACTTCAACTTCCTTTCCATGTGTTTGTACTCCATCACATTTATTCCCTTTCTCGCGGATGGGGTGCTAGTAGAGCACACAAATCGAATGGAGCAGCCACGAGTGATCCTTCGTGGCGCCGACCACGTGACAACCGCGTGCCACTCCCTCCCACTTGCCTCGTGACTTTAAGTTTAGCTCGTTGGAGGCAGGGCGCCATTAATCTCAATGCACCCTGCTTTGCCTTCACATCCTTTCGATGGACCAGCACCCTCGTTGGGCCTTTACTCTGCGCATGTGGCCATTTATGGAACCTCAACAACTCCCCTACCTATTTCAATTGCTCCAGCAGCTCCAGATCGCTCATTCTTTCCTGGTTTTTCTTCTTAGAGTTCGGCCTCTTGCCTAGCCTTTCCCTGCTCTGCTTTTGTCCTCTCCTTCTCTATTCCTGGCCCATTTTCGCTCTCCCACTGTCCCAGAGATGCCCTGGATGCGAGGGAAGTCGAAACATGGGCCAACCTCCTAGCCAAACTGACCTCGCCTGGTCCTTCGTCCCCTGCCTACTCCCTCCCTGTTATCCTCCTCCTCTTTTCCCACCTCATCCTCCTCCCTAGCATAGTCGACTCAAATTCTCGCTTCTCTCTCGCCCCTTCTTGCGTCCCTTGCCAACAAAATGGAGGAGCTTGACTGCTCAGGGGCCTCACTTAACTACAACCCAGAACCTTTAGGCAATTCGACATCTATTTCACACCCAGGCCCTTTGGCTCCTCCCAACTCTCCCACCACCCAGTTGCTTTAGGACCAGCCTCATGACGCCCAATTTCATATTGATGGTCTGGAAGTCAGTCAAAACTCGCGATGACAACCCCAATCTCGAGCTAGTTCCAACGCTGACCCAGAATGCGAGTGGAAAACAGGCCTTGCACTGGTGCAAAGCTTGGTATTTGACCTTCATCGAGACATTGACGACCTCCGGTTCCGCCTAGAGACCCTGGACGACAAAGCCTCTCAACTCCTGCAGTTGCGCTCTACGTTACAGGGTGCTCATCACCTTCCAACATAGGCAGTCAAAGCAGCAACAGGCCAACCAGTAGCAACCTCGGCACTAGTGTTGGCACTAGAAACTTTGGTCCACGCAGAGGCAGATCGCAAGGAGCAGAGGCTTCCATCACGTTCGGAGGACGCCATGCAACTGGACCAGATACCAGCTGAGGAGGAGCTGCCTCCTCCTGGGGACACGACATTTGGCGCCTTCTGCATGGTCGCGTCGTCACACTACAGCCCATACCGGTGATATGTTTGTTGTTTTGGTCTGTTGTTTTGTCATCTGCATGGCGACCTTTCATGCATTTCTCCCTGGTTATTATAGTTATGATGTCAACACTTTCCATAGTTGTAACGACCACCCTTAGGGACCAAAATTTTGAACTCTTTTTGCGTCAGTAAAAGTCTAGACTTCAGTTACCAAGTGGTTCGGTTGGCTGAACTGGTTTCCCCTCAGGACAGCTCACTATTTACAACTTGAAACAATTCAAAATCTCTATAGTCCTTCATTTTGACAAACTTTTATACAATCTTACTTATAAAAAATATATATTAAATAAAATTTAAATAATTGTTTATACTATTCATTAAGTAAAACATGTTATAGCATTATATAAATTACTCTAAATCTCCATACAATGTTATAATATTCTATAAATTGCTCGGTCTCATGTATATGATGGAATTTTTCGGTGCTAAATGTATATGGCGGAAGTCTTTGGTACAAAATGTATATCACATAACACGCTAGACATGAAAAGTGTGAACCCGCGACTCTGCCAACCCGCAACTCTGTAATTGTTTCGTGCAAAAGTTTTTTAACATTATACAAATTACTATAATTCTTGGTACAATGTTATAATATTCTATAAATTAATGATGGAATTTATGGGTGCAAAATGTATATAACGATAGTGTTGGGTACAAAATGTATTTCACGGTAGTGAGAAATGTGAACCCACGACTCTGTCAACCTGCCACTCTGTAATTGTTGGGTTACATTGGTTATGTATTGAATATTTAATGTACTATCAAACTTAGATCCTAGGAACCTTCGTTCATGTACCAAACATTAATAATTTTTGATAAATTAAAAAAAAAAAAACTAATTCGGGAATACTAAATTCTGCCATTTACTTCCCTTCCATCCTTGTAGGGACTACGCTGCCATGCAACACTTGTTTGATTTATGTGCTTGAAAAACATTAAGAAAATCTTTTCAAAATCACCATAGTTTTGTTGACTTAAAAGGTTAGGAAGATTGGTAGTGTGATAAATCTTTTGAAATTGATATCTACATTAACACTATAGTCTCAACTAATTTTTTCATACTATTATTTTCATGTAAATAAATATCATAATAACATACATTTATTATTATTCATTCCAAGAAATTACATCTCAACTATATTATTCATAATTGCATTATATTAAAATTTCACAATATCTTTAATAAAAAAACTCCATACTATAATCGACTAAAGCAAAAATTGCTCCGTAAGTCACCAAGACCGGATCGCTGGGTGATGGTGGACTTGGGTTCTATTCCTCTTTGCGGATTGACTGGAAGGATGGGTAGCTTCATGCACTAGTTAACCGCAACATCCATGAAACTGCATACTTTCCTTTCATCATACAACATTGAAGAAAGTTGTTGAGAATGGATTCAACGGTGAAGCCATCATTTACTTCACCCGTATGACTTTGAACACGGGAAAGTTACTTGGCGTGAACTAAGAAGGTGATAACTTCAGTGTTTTTCATAAAATTAAAATTTATTTAAATTGAAATTTTAATGTAATAATTTTAATATAAGTTTTATGACGAATTAATAAATACGAGGACAAGATTTAAAGGCGGACATAATAATTATGAATTAATTTATAATTTATGGTGAATTATTAAAGGCCACATTCCAAGCCTAAATTGGTCTATGGTTAACCCCATGGTTTCCCTCCTGGCGCAAAGGAAAATTTTGGCGCAGTTGTTGAGGAGCGAAACTGAAATTTTCCCTAGGATAAACGAAAAAGTTCATATCTGAGTATTGATAGTGAGCAATAGTGAGACACATAAAGGTTGTACATCATTCACCTGGAAACTCCATTTTCAAGAATCTAGAGTTCAAAATTTTCATGTTGACTCCATTGTCCAAAGACTCAGTAGCCTAAAGAATTTCTTGGCAACTCCAGTGCTTCAATATGGATCACATATTTGCAAGGTATGCTCCATTGAATTGCTCTCACATTCCCAGTTTTCCAAATCAAATGCCTTGCATAGATTGGTAGACTTATTTGCCAAAATTTAAAGACACATATGGTGGCAATGCTTCTCTTCATTTAGTTAAATTTCACATGCGTGTGCGTAAGCTGAGGGTTCAATTTCATGAAGAATGCTTGATGAATATGTTTATGGTTACTTTGGAGGGAAAGGTAAGATCTTGGTATGAAGGTTTTCCACCTGGTTTCTTGTACTCCCTTAAAGATTTTCATTTAATATTTTTTTAGAAATACAACGAACCTATCTATCTTTATCACTGGTTCAAATTTGTTGTGATCATTTTCAAAATTTCATTCAAAATTTGGAAAATGTTTATGGCGATGAAGAGTTCACGGATGAAGAAATCCTTGAAGGTTTGTATGAGAACCCTTTTCAACACCAAGAAGAAATGGTAGTTTCTCTTAGAGATGAAAATGAAACCGAGCATGACTTTAGTGATGATATTCATGTTCCATCCCCTGAAAATGATGAAGATTTGCATCATCCTTGTTAGTCTTCTTGTGATCAAAAGTATGAGGAAAATTATTTATATGTTTCTTCAGATTGTTGATTTTCTGAATTTTTATTTCAAGAAGGAAATTGTGAAAATCGTATCTATGAAATTGCATGTATAAACACTCTAGACATTGAACCAATTCATGATTATTACACCTCACATTTGCAAGAAAATAGTGAAGAAGGGCACATTGTCTTAGATACCTTTGAAACTGAAGAAACCACTCAAAATTGTTTATCTCTTGAAAATACAAACCAGAGATTTCTAGACAGCCAAAATGAGATTCATGTTGATTTACATGAAGAATTGAACATACAAGTTGTGGTTGTTCCAATTGATAAATGTCCTGAATACATGGATTTTATTCTTGATATGTGGATGCTAAGGAAAATAATCAATCTAGTGCTATTTGTTTTGAGAAGGATCTTGAATTTGAAAACATAGAACGAGACCAACCAATAGTTGAAGTAAGGCAAGCAATAAAAGATGAGACTTCTATGTTTCTTTTTTTCATCAACAAGAAGCAATTATAGATGTTGATTGTCCTTTTCTTTTTTATTAACAAGTGGTAGTTATTCATGTTCTTCAAGATTCCTTTGCACTTTTGTTGGAAAAATCAAAGAAGAAGAATTTTGTGGCATTTCTGCAATCAGACAGTGGTTTTAAATGGATGAGTTTTGAAATTGGATTCAAAATGGAGTTTAGGTTGTGATTCTCTAATTCTTTTCGCTTGCTTAAGGAAATTGTGAGCATAATTCAAGTAAGTAGTTACTTGCTTGATTGGTTACATTGGCATTTTTACATCACCTGATTCGATAGATGTTTCAGCGGCCTGGAGTAGGAACTAGTGTGCAATAAGATCGTCTAGGAAAGCATCTTTCCAGAAGTTTTGAGTTCAGTTTTCAACATTTTTAGATTTTAGTTTGCAGCATGCATAGTTTCGGTGTATAGTTTGGGTTTTCAGCTTGAAAAGTGGGTTTGATTTTAGTTGGAGAAGGAGACACAAGTCATTTTGCAGGTTGGGAATAGCCCAATGGATGAAGGAACTTGGTCATCGGGTTCTTTGCTACCTCATAGGGAGGACATCATCCCCATTGAAGTCGATGTTAGTGTCCTATAATTTGCTCAAGGGTCAAAGTCTGAATCAAGTGTTTGACATATATTAGGATGTTGAAGAAGATGGTGTTTGAAAGGGCAATGAAATGGTCCTAGGGATACTTATCATCATCTCAAGTGTGAAAATATCAATCAGTGACCTTAAGCCATCAATCAAATCCAAACAATAGAAGAAAATGTCAAAAGGAACCTCGCTCCACAAGTTCGCTACTCAAGTTTTGGAAATGAATATTTTTGTCGGCAACTTAAAACTCATTTTTTGACCAAATTAAAAGGACTATTTGAAAACTGAAAGAGTCTTTTGTCAATAACGATCCCATTCACAAAAACCTCTCTTAGTTTCTTCATGGGTATCATGGTTTGGAATATTCTAATGGATATTTATAGCCTATTTCTCATGTTTTAAACATTTAATGATTTCATGTTTTAGTCATTATCTTTGGGTGTGTATCTTGTGACGTTGGAGAGGAATTTAGGAAAACTGAAAGAGGATTTTTTCAATCACGACCCCATTCACAAAAACCTCTCTCGGTTTTGTAACAGATATCATTATTCAAGAGATATGATGTTATCTTTGACCCCTATTTTCCAGAAAATTGATTCTTATTTTCTACTAGGCAATTCTAAACATGTTGCTATAATTTTGTAACCACATCCAACTTTGGGAAGTAGTTGAGCTTGACCTCCTCAGCTTGGAAAAGATTATTTTCTATATATATGAATCATTTTTAATGTACAATAGGTTGGCAGAAGCGTAGAGGACATTTGTCTTGAACATTTTGTAATTTTTCTGAAGTTTAATGAAATATTAGTGCAGAAATACAGTGTTATTCATACAAGAGATACTTTTGGTGGTGATTTTTCCCTCTCATGTATGTATTTTCTTTGTTATTTTCTCATTTCATCTGCAACCTTTATATGCTTAAATTAGAAAGCTAATGGTATGTAATTCATTTGATATTGATGCTTTAGATTCAAGCAATTTAAGTATTGTTATCTCTTCTTAATTCAATCAGAATTCATCTCAGCTAGTGCTCTGAATGTGGTTAATTGTTTTATCTTTCTTCCATCATACAACAACAATATTTAAACTGAAATATTATCACCTATATATCCTATGCTTCCTTGATAGTTATACCTCTAGTCACTAATAGTTCTATTTGCTTCAAAGTTGAGTACATTGCCCAACAAATTCATTTTCCTTCTTGTCAGTGAACTTTATAAATATCTCCATTCAATTCAATATATATCCATCGATCGTGAAGAGAAAACTTATCTTACAAAAACTAAGTGACAAGGAAGATCCCTCTCTGACCTGAAAATGATAGTTTCAGTTCTAAAGTGGTTTTGAGGTTACCTTTGTGATTTGCTTCCTCAGCCAAGCAATTTACAGAGTGCTAACACATAGATTTTTTTTATAAGACCTTAGAATGTCAATACGGTGAAGGTAATAAAAGGATCTTGCAGGGAATACAAAAACCTATATTAGTGAGGCATATTTTAGTAGTACAGGTGAAAAATAATTGTAGGAAACGATGCCCATTACATGCCATTCATGCATTAAATTTAGCAGAAGTAAATGAGCAAAGCATTGAAGACCATCATGTGTTGTATGAGTATCGAGACATATTTCTAGAGGAAATACCAGGACTTCCTCCTAAGAGGGAGATCGATTTTTACATAGATATTATGACATGAATAGTACCTATGTCTAAGGTACCCGACCGAATGATCCCACCTAAGTTGGTGGACCTAAACATGCAACTAAAGGAAATATTAGAAAAATGGTATATCAAACTCGTTGTGTCTACATGGGGAGCACTAGAGTTATTTGTAAAGAAGAAATATGGTACTCTTATACTATGTATCAATTACAGACAATTGAATAAGATGACTATTAAGAACAAGTACCCACTACCCAAAATTGATGATATTTTAACTCAACTAAGAGGGGATACAATGTTCTCTAGGATAGACTTGAGATCTTGGTACCATTGGGTAAGAATCAAAGATGAGTACATCCATAAGACTTCCTTTATAATGAGATATGGGCATTATGAGCTTTCGGTGGTGCCTTTTGGGCTTACCAATGCACTAGCCACGTTTATGTGCTTAATGAACAACATTCTTAACAAGTATTTGGACAAGTTTGTCCTAGTTTTCATTGATGACATTATAGTATACTCAAATACCAAGGAGGAGCATGAAGAACATATCAGGTTGGTACTACAGGTATTAAGAGAACATCGGATGTATTCCAAGTACAAAAAATGTGACTTCTTCCATAATTATATCCATTACTTGGGTCATATAATCTCAGAAGAAGGAGTGGTAGTGGATCTTGAGAAGATCAAGGAAATCATGGATTGGCCTACTCCTTCGAACGTAAGTGAGGTGAGATAATTTATGGGATTGTATATATATTACTGAAGGTTTGTCCAAGGATTTTCAAATATAGACAACCCAATCACTTCCATACAAATAAAAGGAGTGAATTTTGTATGGACAACCGACTGCAAAACAAACTTCCAGTGGATGAAATACCTTTTGATGAATGCCCTTGTTTTCAATATTGTAGACCCAAAAAAATACTTCTTGGTTTGTACAGATGCTTGTAAGGAAGGACATAGTGTAGTTATCATGCAAGACGTACATGTGATCAATTATGAAACAATAAAAATAAATGAGCATGAGGAGTCCCATGTCACTCACGACTTGGAGCTTGTAGGCATTGTGCATGTCTTAAATATGTGGAGGCACTATTTTCTAGGAGGAAGGTTTGTATTAAGGATATACCATAGCAGGATGAAATAATTATTTGATCAACCACGTTTGAATGCTAGACAAGCCCGGTGGATGGCTCTTATCAATGAATTTGATTTTGAAATCAGACACATAGAAGTAAAAGAGAATCAAGTGGTAGATGCACTCAACATAAGAATGTAGCCAATAAACTGATCCGGATTTTATGAGAAAAAAAAATTACTAAAGATTATTAACAGGTGCTTAACACAAAATAACAGAGATACAATAAAATTGGTTTTCTATTCAATAATGAAATAAGATGAAACTGTAAAATGCAGTGGAAACAAGCTTCTTGGAATGGTGGCGGCTTATCTCTGAGAAGAGATGTGACGATTGCGCTCATTTGCAAGAAGATGATTACAATGAGGCTCTAAAGGAATTTTTACAATAAGTAGGAATGCCAAAAACCCTAGACATCCAAAAACCTAACCCTAGGATATGAAGCGCCAAAAATCATGTGGGCCCCGTTTGGGTAAGTTAGTACATCAACTTCCCAGGGTCGTAACTTTTGCATATGATCTTTGTTTTAGGCATATGATAGCCTGTTAGAAAGGTATCATCGAGGAAATTCATTTTGGGTGAAAAAACAAAGAAAAATTCATATTGAAAACATGTTTTCCCAAAATAAAATATCATTTATGGCCTCAAAATGACTCCAAAAGTGAAAACTGCTAAAAATAGTAAATTAACAAAATTGCCAGAAAACTGTTTCGAGCCAGTTGGAAAAGGTGGGTGTCCACCGATATCCACCTGCATCAATAATCCCTCCTTAGGAATCAATGGTCTCCATTTCATTGAGGACCCCCATTAGATGAGGAAATTTCTGTTGAATTTGGCCCCAGGTGAGCCACTTGCCTTGGTATAGGAGCTGCCCTGCTTTGACGACTCGATAAAGATGGATCCTTTGATATTGAATGCCCTTGATCTGTGTGTCCACAATATGATCATTGGATGCATGTTTTATGCAGATGGGGTTGATCTATGTTGGTGTCATTTGTTCTTCTACTTCTGAGGTGTCCAATAATGGTGGGAAATAAGGGCGAAGGAGATCCACGTTGAACACTGGGTGTAGGCCAAGGAAAGGAGGAATGTTGAGCTCAAAAGAATTATCCCCCGTGACTTTGGTGATGGTGTATGAACCATAATGGAGTGGGTGAAGATTTTGATGGGGTCATGTAAGGAGTTCTTTCTGCAAGTTCAACCAAACTTTGTCACCCACCTGAAACTTATGTGGCACCCAATGTTGATCATGGTGTTGTTTGTACTTGTCATTGGACTTCTGTAGGATATCTTGAATCTATTGGCGGATGTGTTGGATCCACTCAATGAATCAGGTGGATTTGTCAGCTTTAGTTGGATAAGGATATGACTCAGTCGAGGTGATCGCAAGGGGAAGTGCAACATCTAT
>SNQJ01S0012064.1:42642-59142 GCA_010110895.2 Picea sitchensis | reverse complement strand
AATGTTGAGCTCAAAAGAATTATCCCCCGTGACTTTGGTGATGGTGTATGAACCATAATGGAGTGGGTGAAGATTTTGATGGGGTCATGTAAGGAGTTCTTTCTGCAAGTTCAACCAAACTTTGTCACCCACCTGAAACTTATGTGGCACCCAATGTTGATCATGGTGTTGTTTGTACTTGTCATTGGACTTCTGTAGGATATCTTGAATCTATTGGCGGATGTGTTGGATCCACTCAATGAATCAGGTGGATTTGTCAGCTTTAGTTGGATAAGGATATGACTCAGTCGAGGTGATCGCAAGGGGAAGTGCAACATCTATNTTTGAATTATACATGCGAAGGATATGCAAAATCATTCGATTTACGACCTTGGATTGGCCATCTATCTGGGGGTGGAAGGTCATGGATTTGGTGAGCTTGGTGTCCAGCAGTGACCAAAGGCTCGACCAGAATGTGTTGAGAAATCGACTGTCTCGATCTGAGACAATGTTTTGTGGGATTCCAAAATGTAGCCAGACTCGTTCAAAGAAGATCTTGGTAGTGGTCTCTGTTGTGATGCTCTTCTTGCAAGAAACCATAATCACCATCTTAGAAAAGCGATCAACCACCACAAAAACACAGTCATATCCCCGCTTGGTGGACGGGAGGCCCGACATGTAGTCTATTGAGATGGATTCCCATGTCCTGTGAGGAGTAGGAAGAGGGGTGTATAAGCCCTATTTCTTAGTGGTCGGTTTGGCAATAGCGCAGGTAGTACAGGACTTGATATACTTGTTGCCATTTTGTCGAAGTTTCGGCCAGTAGAAATGTTTCTGTAGCATCGCCACTATCTTTTCGACACCGAAGTGTCCTACCACCTAAATGTAGTGGGATTCCCAGATTAGTCTCGTTCGCTCTCTTGATGGAACACAGATATGGCCCATACGACACAACAACCCATTCCGAAGATGGAAATTATCGACAACTACGTTTGCACCCAACATTTGGTAGGTGGTGGCAAAGTTTGGGTCTGTCTCATAGAGTTGTGGCCATCCAGAGGTTTCATGGCCGCAAGAGTCTATCACCATGTTCAGTGTTGCGACTGGTGGTCTTCTGAGGCAATCAACAACGTGATTGGTGCTTCATGTCTTATACTTGATGTTGAGGTGGAATTGCTACAAGTATGTGGACCAATTTTGATGGCGGTCATTCTGCAATTTTCCTTATGTCTGCATGAACTGCAATGGCTTATGATCAGTGTGGATGATTGTCTCCTTCCCAAGAATGTAATGTCTCCACTGGTGGCAGGATTGCACAATGGAGTACATTTCTTTTTCATAAGTAGGGTACTTACGGACAACATCTGATAGTGTCTCACTATGGTAGGCCATGGGGTGGTCGTGCTGACTGAGAATGGTGCCGACAGCATAGACTAAAGCATCTGTCTCTATCTCAAAGGGTTGATGCAAGTCTAGTAGTGAAAGTATTGGGACTGAGCACAAGCACTACTTCAAATCATCGAACTCTTGTTGTTGGGACTGGCCCCACGCAAATTTTGCCTTACCACCACCCCTGGTTATTTGGTTGAGGGCCCACACAATATGGGATAATCTCGACACGAACCTGCGATAGAAATTGGTAAGGACCAAGAAGCTATGAAGCTCAGTGAGTGTGGTTGGGGCTGGCCAGTCACAGATGACTTGGATCTTGGTTGGATCCACAAGTACGCCATGATGATCAATGATGTAGCCCAGGTAATGGATCATGTCCATGCTGAAGGAGCATTTTTTCAATTTGGCATATAGCTTGTGCTGTCACAGGGTGTGCAGAACCTGCTAAATATGCTGCAAGTGTTCGGCCCAAGTCTTGTTGTAAATGAGAATTTCATCCAGATACACCACTACAAAAGTATTGGTGAATGGTCCTGGGATATTGTCCATCATCCTCATGAAATTGGTTGGAGAATTTGTCAAACCAAAGGGCATGACCAACCATTCAAAAAGGCCTTCCTTTGACTTGAAGGCAGTCTTCCATACATCTGGTTTTTCTGTTGGGACCTGGTGGTAGCCAGACTTCATATCAATATTACTAGAGTATTTGGCCCTCGTGATTTGATCAAGGAGGTCATCGATTAAGGGAATCGGGTACTGGTTTCTGACTGTGATTTTATTCAGAGATGGGTAATCAATGCAAAGTCACCAGGTTCTATCTTTCTTCTGTATGAGCATGATTGGGCTCCTGCAAGGTGATGAGCTGGGATGAATGTGCCCCTTATGGAGTAGTTCTTGGATCTGTCACTTGATCTCCTCATTCTCTAACAAAGAGTGGCAATAGATTGGCCCATTGGATAGCGGTGCGGCGGGGGTCAGATCGATGGGGTGCTTGAACTGGCAGTGCAGAGGTACCCCGATAGGTGAGGAGAATATATCCGATTATTCTTCCATGACCTTATCTACTTTCTTCTACTGTGTGGAGGTTAGCCGCAGAGACCCTAGATGTGGTTGTGATGTTTCGCTTATTTTGAGAGAGAATCACAAAGAATACAAACTTCCCCATATGATAGATGACCTTCCTGCATTGCTTAGCAGAGATCAAGGAAATAGCACTAGGTGGGACTGCCTCGGGTATCCTATACAATTTCATGTTCAAAGTAATAATAACACTACAAGGCCTAGACTCATATACAGCATGGAGTTTCCATAAATAAGATTGGCCCAAAAGAACATCACAAACTTCAAGAGGAGAAACATCACGCAATAACTCATCTTTGAAGGGCTTGATGTTGTATGACAATCGACACTGTTGGTTGACGCGGAAATCGATTCCTTGGTGGAGAAATCCAATGGTGTAGGGTTGTGGGTTCGGTGTTGTCGGTAAGGTCAGATGCTTGAAAACCTCTGCTGAGATGAGGTTCTTATGACTATCTCTATCAAATATGAAGTGCATTGGGGTGCCTTTTACCCACATTTTTTAATGGAAGAGGTTCTCTCCTTCTTCTGGCTCGTCTAGTTCACCAGGATGGAGCTTGGTGGTAGAAACAGTGGCACTGGGTTCCACGTCAATGATCTGTCTTCCCCTTTTTGGTTCTGGCTGAGAGTCAGAATCTGCATCTGATTCAAGGGCTTTCACTTTGGCCACCAGCAACTTCTTTGAGCATCAGTCAACAATGTTATGCTAAGGGCTCTTATGGGAGTCGCACCACTTCCCAATATCTTTCTTTGTATTTTCGTTGTCCTTCTTTTCTTGCGGCTTGGACTAGTTGTCCTGATACTATCCATATTTTATCTGTCCTTTGTTCTATAGGTTGGGGACGCCCTTTCCTAGATTTTGTTGTGAGGCCCAAATTGCCACGTCTTTTGTTTGAGCTTCTGCTTGATTTTGACGACATATCGGTAGGTTGTGCCCAAGGATGAGATGTCTAGAAATTCCATTTCAGTCTGGATGTATCATGCAGAGCATCGTGATACTTGAGCACCAAATGTCACTCCAAATCTTTGATACCCATCTTGGTGCGCAAGGTATGGAAGATATTTGTGATCTGGCACTGCTTGGTCTCTTTCTTGTCGCAGTGTGGTCCATTTGGTATACAAGTCATCATAACTTCTGATAGGGTAGTATTGTTCCTTAATAACATCCTTGAACGATTCCCAGGTGGTCATGACTATAAATAATGAGGGTTCCTCAGTTTCTTTTTGCTCACAGAAAGTTTCCCATGAATCTTTGACATGAGGAACGACTTTGAGGAGCGCAAAAGTAATCTTTTCTCCATTCGAAAAGTTATGGACAGAAAAATACCCTTCTAGTAGATTCAACCACTTGTCTACAACATTTGCGTCTATCTACCCTTCAAATATAGGAATATCAAAGTTTATTTGTACCTTGAAGGGGGCAGCCCCTCTGCTCGAATAAGATGTGTCGCATGTTAGTAGCCGTCGAAGGATTTGCGCAAAACTATCCATCATCTCGTTCCTTTGTTACGTGAGGGCTTCCTCAATCAATGATTTGAAAGGATCTCATGTCCCTTCATATTTATTTTCTCCTGCCATGAGAGGTCGCTTGGGCATGCGAGAGCTTTTGTCCTCAAGAGAAACAAGCTCGAGACCCAACTCTTTGTACTCCGACCTCGTTGGGGACATGCATTAAGACGACAAGGAGCGGATCGCTCCGATACCACTGATTTGGATTTTATGAGAAGAATGAAATGAATGCAGATTATTAACATGTGCTTAACACAAAATAACAGAGTTACAATAAAACTGGTTTTCTATTCAATAACAAAATAAGATGAAATTGTAAAATGCAGCGGAAACAAGCTTGTTGGAATGGTGGTGGCTTATCTCCGAGAAGAGATGTGACGGTTGCGCTCATTCGTAAGAAGATGATTACAATGAGGATCTAAAGGAATTTTTACAATAAGTAGGAATGTCAAAAACCCTAGACATCAAAAAACCTAACCCTAGGAGAAGAAGCGCCAAAAGTCATGTGGGCCCCATTTGGGTAAGTTAGTACATCAACTTCCCGGGGTCGTAACTTTTGCATACGATCTCCATTTTAGGCGTATGATAGCCCGCTGGAAAGGTATCGTCGAGGAGATTCATTTTAGGTAAAATATCAAAGTAAATTACATATTAAAAACCTATTTTTCCTTTCAAAAAAAAAAAAAACATCGTTTAGGGCCTCAAAACGACTCCGGAAGTGAAAACTACTAAAAATAGTAAATTACCAAAATTGCTAGAAAACCGTTTTGAGCCAGTTGGAAAAGGTGGGTGGCCACTAATATCCACCTAGATCATACAACTAGAAACAACTAGTGTGTAACACTAGAAATATCCACGAGGATGATGCTATTTTAAGGGGGAGAGAATTGTAACACCCCTTTTCCCCCTAGTTTTTAAAGAATGGAATATACATAAAGAATGGAATATACAAACAGTGTAAATGTATGTTTGTTTAATGAAAAACATTTCCTAACAAATGACTAAAAGAGAGAGCTCGGGTACTAGATATGATACCACAAGTGTAAAATGGTTGAGGGGTTTGGGGGTTACCTTACCTTACCAAAGAATAACCTTCACCCAAGACTCATGATTGCCTATTTTTCCCAAAAAAATATTCATATTTGAAATTATTTACCTCTTTTCTTCTTTTCCAAAACCAGTTAAAGAAAATAGGCCTGGTAGATGAGAAACCAACTACCTTCCTTAATTGATCTAGGTGGATATCGGTGGCCACCCACCTAGTCCATTGGCTCAAAGATAATTTTCCATTTTGGAAGTTTGTTTTACAGTTTTTCGGGTCCCAAACTTCCAGGGTCGTTTTGAGCCCCTAAACGACGTTTTTTGGCTCGACAATGCTTTCCATGTAGTTGGAGGTAGATGCTAGTCCAAAAAAAAATATGTACTCCTCGAATATACCTTTCCAATGGTGTATCAATCGCCCCAAACGAATATTGTATGCAAAAGTCATTCCCTCGCAAAGTTGACGTGTCAACTACCCCCATCAAGGCCCATAAGCATTTTGGTGTTTCATTTTTCGGGGTTAGGGTTTTGGATGTTTATGGTTTTCTCATTTATCTTTTATGTTAAAAAGGCCTTTGGAGCCTCATTGTACTCATCTTCTTGTGAATGAACATAACTATCACATCTCTTCTCAGAGATAAGATGCCACCATTGGAGCAAGTTTGTTTCAGTCTACATTTTTACAATTTCAGTAAGTTCTCTTTATAAATAGAAGTTGATTTTTATTGTATCTCTGTGTGTTTCTTTGTTATACATATGTATTTCATTTCGTTCCATTTATAAATATGGATCAATGGTATCATATTGTTCTACTCTTTATTTGTTTATTTGTGCATGTCCCCAACGAGATCAGGGTACAAGGAGTTGGGACTCAAAGTAGTTGATTCCTTGCAAGACCATATTCATTGATCATGAAGGCCTCCCATGGTGGAATAAAAAAGAGATGATGGAGGAGGAGATCCTTTTAAATTGTTTCTCAAGGAAGCCATCGCACAACAAAGCAACAAGATCATGAATAACTTTGCATATATCCTTCAACGAATACCAACAAGAGACACATCTTCATCAAGCGACCACTTTGAAGGCATCACCCCCTTCAAGGTACAAGTCAATTTTGATATCCCCTTGTTTGAAGGCCAAGTAGATGCGGATGTGGTAGATAAATGGTTGAATCTGCTAGAAGGGTATTTTTTGGTTCATAATTTTTCCAATAGAGAAAATATTACCTTTGCACTCCTTAGGGTTGTCTCCCATGTCAAGGATTAGTGGGAGACTTACTGTGAGAAAAAGGACATTGAGGAATCTACAATATTTTTTGTTGCACCCACTTGGGATTCTTTCAGGGATGCTATTAAGGAACAATACTACCATGTTGGAAGATATGATGACTAGTATACGAAATGGACTACACTACGATAGGAAAGGGACCAAATAGTACCAGAGTTCATAAATGTCTTCCATACCTTATGCACCAAGATGGGTATCAAATATTNAGGAACAATACTACCATGTTGGAAGATATGATGACTAGTATACGAAATGGACTACACTACGATAGGAAAGGGACCAAATAGTACCAGAGTTCATAAATGTCTTCCATACCTTATGCACCAAGATGGGTATCAAATATTCTGAACGACGTCTAATGCTTAAGTACCACAGTTTTCTGCATAGATACATCCAAACAGAAATGGAGTTTTTGGACATCTCATCACTGGGCGAGACTTATTGATATGTTTTCAAAATTGAGCAGAAATTTAAACAGAGGAAGCGGGAGTTTGGATCTACAAATTCCTCACAGAAGAAGCAGGGAAAATTCGTCCCCAACCCACAAAACAAAGGATAGAGAAAGGATGGACCCCCTAAGGACAACTAGTCCAAGTTGCAAACAAATAAGGGTAATGAGAAGACAAAGAAAAACACAAGGAAGTGGTTTGAATTCCATAAAATCTCCTTGCACAACATCGATGAATTTCGCTCAAAGAATTCATTGGTGGTCGAGCTAAAAGCCTTAGACTTAGAGGCAGGTTTTGACTTTGAATCAGATCCAAACAAGGAAAAGAAAATCATTGATGCAGAACCTAGTACCATTGTCACTATCACCAAGGTCTATCCAAGTGAACCAGAAGAACCGGAGGAAGGTGAACGCCTTTTTCACTCTCACATGTGGGTAAAGGGTGCTCTGTTGTATTTCATTATCAATAATGGAAGTCAAAAGAACCTGGTCTCAACAAATGTCATCAAGCATTTGAACCTACCAAAAAAAACACACCCGCATCCCTACACCATTAGGTGGCTCTGCCAAGGAAGATATATTCATGTCAACCAACAATGTCGTCTACCCTATGACATCAAGCCCTTCAAGAATGAGGTCTTGTGTGATATTTCCCCCCTTGAAGTTTGTGATGTTCTTTTAGGCCAACCATACTTGTGGAAACGACACGTTATATGTGATTCTATAACTTGCAATGTTATTATTACTTTGGGTAGACAATTGTATAGGATACCAGAGGTAGCTCTGCCTACTACCATTTCTTTGATCTATACTAAGAAATGCAAGAAGGTCATTTCCCAGACCAGGAAATTTTCCTTCTTCATGATTCTCTCTCAAAGTGAAAAGAAGGTCGCAACAACATCCATGGCCTCTACAAAGGGCCTCTACATGCATCAGAAGCATGTGGAAAATATCATGGAAGAATAAAATGACATCTTCTCCTCACCCACCGGGGTACCGCTGCACTATCATGTCAATCATTCAATCGATCTAACCCTTAGTACACTTCTACCCAATGGGGAAGTTTATTGTTTCTCTCTGATGGAAAATGAGGAATTCAAGCTTCAAATCCAAGAGTTTCTTCAAAAGGGGCACATTCGACCCAGATCCTCACCCCGTGGGAGCCCAATTGTACTCGTGTAGAATAAATATGGAACTTGGTGACTATGCATTGATTACAGGTCCCTAAACAAAATCACAGTCAGGAATCGATACCGAATTCTCTAAATTGACGAACTTCTTGATTAGCTCAAGGGAAAAAAAAATCAGTAAGATTGATATGAAGTCTGGATACCACCAAGTCCTAATATAAAAGATTGATGTATGGAAGACTTATTTCAAGTCCAAAGAAGGTATTTTCAAATGGCTAGTTATGCCCTTTGGTTTGACAAATGCTCCAACAACTTTCATGATATTGATGGACGATATATCGCGGCCTTTCACCAATTATTTTGTGGTGGTATATCTTGATGATATCATCATCTTCAACAAGAATTGGGCAGAACACTTGCAACATATTCAACAGGTCCTTCACCCTCTGCGACAACACAAGCTATATGCTAACTTGGAAAAAATGATCCTTCAAAATGAATATGGTACAAAACCTAGGCTACATTGTTGATGAGAATGGTGTGCATGTGGATTCAACCAAGATCAAAGTCATTCGTGACTGGCCAACCTCGACCACACTAATCAAGATTCAATATTTCTTAGGACTTTCCAACTTCTATCGTAGGTTTGTGTTGGGATTCTCCCATATTACATGGGCCCTCATACAAGTGACCAAGTGTGGTGGAAAGAAAATTTTTGTGTAGGGGAAGTCACAATAGCAAGCATTCGATGATCTAAAAAATCACTTGTGATCAACTCCAATACTCTCCTTACTCGATTTGTGGGAACCTTTTGATATTGAGACCGATGTCTTAGACTGTGTCGTGGGATCAGTTCTCACTTAGCATGATCATCCAGTGGAATATCATAGTGAGACACTATTAGATGTCATTCGTAAGTACCCCACCTATTATGTTAAGTACCTGAATAGATCTGCAGATAAATCTCAAAATAAACTCACAATATCAACAAGAATAATCCAAACCATTCACCAAATAATGAACACAAGAAATAGAGAAAACCCTTGAGGTAGGGTAATACCTTATATTATTCTTTATGGAAGGAATGCACTCCTAAAATAATACTTGCTTGTTACAATGACCATATTCATCACTATATTCATTACATTGCTTACACTTCTTTATATAGCTCTCTCTATCTCCTAGGAACCTTCTAGAGAGCCTTCTCACATTTATTACATCAAACTACCATAGTGGGCCTTTATTAATATAGTGGAACTAGTCCACCTTACATTGAATGACTAAATTCTCATATATTAAATGACTTCCACTAATAATACATAACCACATTCCCACTGGGTACCCCATATTACATCCCTAGGTATACTACATTCCATCCCCCTTCACATGTTTCATCCTCAAAACACAAGAAGAAACCATACAATATGACTGACTAAGAAATGTATCCAACTCGTACCAAGAATGACCATCCATCCATCCCAATGGAAGTCGAACATGATGTCCATATCTTGCCTCGCCACCCTAATCTTGATCTGCATTATGTTGGTGTTTCCATGGGATTAGTTCTCTAGCCTAATGTCTTCATGTAGTGCTAGAGAACTAATCCCATGTTAGCATGTCGAGTCAGCATGCCATGTGGGCATGCCATTTCAGGGGACACATTAAAAATTATAGATATATCATAAAGTTTCCACATTATAGGTGACACGTGGAAGAGGACAAGTGTCCTTCGGTGGTAGGTGTTGGAGCCACCTTTGTTTTTTCTAGCCCATCTCAAAATTCATGTCTTAATGCTCAAAATCGAAAGATGGTTTTCGTATTTTCCATCTGTGGTTTCAAAATCTCTGAAGTCTTATCATGCAAGCAGCGATGATTATTGTACTCTTGAGGCGAGTTCTACTTTTCAGCAAAAAAAATTCCCCCTTTTGTTCTACCTCGGGATTCCTCATGTTGGATGCTATAGATCACGTAGTTTGCAAGTCCCGAGCAATGAAACAACGAAATCGCTTTAAAATTTTACCCAGGTCAGTAACGGGAGTAAAGTTTTCCTAAATCACAATTAAACATCATCGGGTTTTCGCACCTCGACGTTCACTAAATCCAAAACTCTCATTGTCGTATCCCCGATAGCCGAAACCACGAAGTCTGTATGTTAGTAACCCGTGTCAAAGTTAAAGGAAAAAACTAAGCCATGGTTAAGTTTCGTCGGCAATTCTCCACTCGGCGTGTTCTCTTTTAAAAAACTACATTGTCTAAGCCCAAGTCGCAAAGTCACGATAAAGATACGAACATAATTAATTAAACACTTAATCCGAGTTTATCTTCCCTTTTAATTAAAATGTATTATCGCAATCTCGTGGTTTCGCAGCTCGGCATGCAAACTTCGCAGAAACTTACCTTTGAAGCTCCGAGTCGTGATATGGCGAATATAAATAATTACGTAATTAATTAAACACCTAGTCACAATTATGTTTTTATTAACCAAAATCAATCATCACAATTTCGGGGGTTAGAGGTTCAAAGGGTTAAAGCAAAAATTCTCAATACAACGAATACGGAAAGGTTAAATTAACTTTGGTAAAATCGGATTAATTAAGCTAAATCAATATCTCCCGTGTTTTGATGATTGCATAGTTTACAAAGCAGTCTTAATCCTTCCTTACGCCAACTAACATTTTGAACCGCCAAAATTTATGGCATTAATTAGAAATAAGGCAAATCGACATATAAAGATTGGGTTTTTATTGCTAAATTTATTTCTAAACATGATTTGATAGATCTGTTCTAAAAAGTACCGAGTTTTCGAATATATATAGAGCTATTATTCGTTATAACAAATTCATTTCTATATTATGCAGAGCACACTTTCTCAGCGAGCTAACTTCTGTATGTATACGTATTTTTATCGCAAAAGAGCTAAAGCAGGATCTCCAGTCATGGCCCCACGAAAAGCATCCAAAGCCAGTGTTGAGGTTTCGGGACAAGGGTCAGACAACGTCGCTGATACTTCACCTCGAAGTGTCGACTCAGTCCCAAATTGGTCGTTCGTTTCTGATGTTCTGCAGGCCAAATTAGTGGATTATTCTTATGATTCCAATGACAATGAAAAAGATGACATAACCACCAAGTATAAGATTGTCATTCAATCGGGAATGCATAGAGTAGCGGCCAGCACACGACTACTCCCCTATTATGATATGGTCCGATGGGCATTAAACCATGTGGAAATACCAACCAGAACCATCATGAATGAGCAGAAGGTCACCATCGAGACTTTCAGGCCTGAACATCTGCCATGTACAAGGTGCCCACAGTTTTCGACCTTACATATGATGCCAAATTCTTGGAAGATTTCAAATAGAAGGAATGTGTGCAGTATGACAAAACTATGTCTAGCTTAATAAAATATTGGGTTTTGCACCCAACAAAGTTTAGGGCAGACAATCATGGTATATATTCAATAGCTTCCTTAGAACCATAGTTCAAGTATGTAGCTATGATGACATGCAGATTATACGGGAGAGAGGACACCTCACATTTCTTTCTTCAATGGGTGCCTCTAATATATCGAGTCACCGAAGGTTGTTCCTTCGACTGGGTGAAAATGTTGTCCGATAGCTTGACCAGTCGGGTTACAGAGTATCGGGCGCAGAAAGAGAACGAAAAAATTTCTTCATTTTTTATGTCTGCATACATTATGGACGTTGTGTGCTTTCTAACACCATTTCCCTTAATGAGCTGGAGTTGGACTCTAGCAGAGGACGAGCCCATCCACGTCTATCATGCAAAATTGTGGGAAAACAAAGCGACAAATTTCGTATATGAAATATTCAACTAGGTGATGGTACCACTGCATGTCACTATTTTTGGCCACCTGCCACCCAGGATCTCAGACAGTATAGTGACGAATTTGAGAAGCATAGATGACTGGTATGTAGAAGCCGAATTCTCATATCTCAGAGTTTTCAGGGCTTCTGTTCCCCCACATGCATTTCCATTATTCATTCCCGACAAGCTGGCTTGTCGTGAGGTTGCTAGACAAACAGTAATCGGTGGTATAAGCAAGGAGCTTAAGGGATACTCAAAAAACGTATGGCCACATTTTCCTGTTCATTTAAATTCATATTCTTTGTTATATTTTGCGCATGCTAAAGCTGAGGCAGTAGCCGCCCTGGAAGACCTAAAGTTGGTCCTTATTGAATACAAGAAGCACGATCCGCAAAGGGTTGTGAGTAATCATTTGGCTAGTTGCGGACTCAAGAGATTTGAACATGAAAATTCACCCTCGGATGACATTTTTCGAGGAGCAAGATCTTATGCCAAGATTCTAGCTCGGATACAAACCTTGGCACCTGAAGAGAGGGCCGATGTTCTGAAATTCCAAGAACATCGATGCAGTTGTCTTCCCGCAGTATTATGGGGTGAGAATCCAAGTACAGCGGAGGCGAAACAAAAGGATGTCGAAGGCTCCAAGGATGCGACTCCGGGTCAAGAAAAACACCAGGAAGAGAGAGAGAAAACTAAGAGTCCGAAAGAAGAGATAAAGACTCCCGACCCGCTGAAGAAGCAAACTCTGATTACTACTCCGGGACAATCAGCGAAGCAAATCGGGGATCCTATCACATCAGTTACTCCCTTGCAGTCAACTCAGGGAAATATTGACGCAGGGTGGATCTTCAATGAAGAGTTGAGGCCTATAAGGGTGGAAGAGCTCCCTCCAAATGAGTTCTTCTTCGATAAGAAGATAAAGGCAGTGGTAAAGAGAGACTTCTATCAGGAAGGGAAGTCGACAATCAAGGAATACAAAGTTATGACTAATGGGAAGGACAAGAAGAATGGACAGTTCACCACGGAAATAGCTGGGACATTAGGGGCATATGCCACAGCAAACCAATTTTCAGTCGGGGTTTTGAAAAACCAGCTGAAACGAAAAAATCACATCATCAAGACCCTAGAAGCCAGACTATCCACAACAGCGGAGGCTGCCAAAGACCAAGCGAGTGTAGGAATAGAGAAAGCAAGGTTGGCCAATAAAAGTGAGATAGAGCTGCTCAAGATTAAGCTCGAACAAGCACAGCTAGTGGTTCGGGATGGTCAAATGCAAGCGAGCCAGGAAAAATATTTGATCGAACAGCTACAGGCTAGGGTGGAAATCGCCGAAAGCAAAGTGATAAATATCAGGATGTTCCAATCCCAAGCAATGGAGATTCGGAGCAGAGTCTCTGCGGCCCAACGAAATTTACTCGCCAAGGTAGATGTGATTTAGGACAACTGTTTGCTGGTTAATCAAATTTTGGAGAATTTATCTGCTAGGGAAAGAGAAGTTGGAGCAGCACAGGTCGCCTTTCAAGAGGCTGTGATAGCTACAAACAACAGGGATTTAGGAAGTACTCCCAGGTTTACCATTATGGAGCAGACTAGAGGAAACATTCTATTGAAAGAATGGGAACACAACATCTCGGAAGGTAAGTTGCAAGCCAAGAGGGTAACGAAATCCTTAGAAGAGGCTTTTAGTTCTATAGATGGTAATCTGCTAGGCATCGATAGAGAAGGTAATGTAGAGGCATTGATTCAAATGAATATGGAAAAAATCTCACTTGATTTAAATGAAAAAGAGGAAAGAGATTCAATCGAGATCTTACAAGTGACTATGGCGGACATAGTCCAAATAGATAAATGTATGATTAAACCAAGTGCGCAATTATGCACTATCGACATCATAGACAGATAGATGCAAGACAGGCTGCCACAATTAGCCTGAGATTGTTACTCTTTTGAAGCCAATTGTCAGGCAAAACCGTCAAGGCTGATATCTCGGCTGGTTGAAAGATGTGTCACCTATTCCGAGCATGCACGAGGACAAGCTTCTAGCACCAAGTAAAGATAAAGAAGAAGAAATGGAGTGATTTATCTCCTCCCTATCATAACTGAAAATTTTGCAACGATTGAGATTCCATCTTATTGTAAAACTGTATAAATACACCATAGAAAGAAAGAAAAAGGGGCTGGACCTTTTTGTGTCGATTGTAACGGAGGTTTTACGTTTCGAGAGTTAATATAAAGCAAATCTGAAGATTCTCAATCCTATCACGACTGTGTTATGAGTTTGTTTTATTGTATCTCATATTTCATTTCATTTCATATTCGCATCTGATGAATGCTTCGCTATAATTTAGTGCAACCTCTACTATAGTGAATGAATTTTGATTTTCTATATTGTTTATTGTTTTTCCTCTGTACCAGCTATCAGCAGGTATAAGACCAGTTAACACTTTCAGAATTCTATATATATATTATGCTTCATCGGGTGATTTATTTACATTTTTCTTCTTCTATTTATACGTGAGATTCTCCCTTGATAGGAGCCTTACTCGATAGACAGCTAAATGTTTTCTCCCACCTCATACATTTTATTAAAATATAACCCAGTTACGGGAAATAGCCTTTGATTTGCACCCCATTTTTATTCCTGAAACCGTAAACTCTCTTTTATACGACCGAATTGAGATAGCACTTAAATTCCCTCCGAAGTTTTCTTATTTTACTGTTCCTCCATGACTTTCCCTGTACCAACACAGCCCAATATCGAACCCGGATTATCAAATCAAACACACATTGCCTTGAACCTTTTCGATACGATTCTTAAAACAACCACTACCCAGGTTGAACTCGAACGTTCATGGGCAGCAATTGAACAAGATATAAGCATCCAGGAACAGTTGGAAGCTAGACAATGCCAATGCAGAAATCTTCCCTAGTTCCCCTCGTCGAAGGTTGACGTTTCTCTCTTCTCTACCCTTTACCCACTTTCGGATGCCTAGACATTGTACTTCTAAGACTTAAGTACAGACTCTGGAACAACAGTAGGGTTGGGCTGAGTCAAAGAGGTTTATTGGTCAAGCATGTTACGATCCACGAAGAATCTCGGACCTTTGATCCCAATTAATATCGACCATTTGATCTATCGAGTAGGCATGTTGTCGCGGGTTGTTACCTATGGAAGGTTTTGCATGCACATCAATTCAAAGGAGCCGATAGCGTGAGGCCACAACCCTTGTGAGTTGTGGTTTGTGGGAATTTTAGCAAGGTTGAGCCCAATCATTGTGTTGTGTGCCATGAATTTTCGAAAGGACTAGTTGATAAATTAAATTGTCATTCCACATGGAAAATCTTTGCCAATGTTATACAACACGAACTGCAGAAGAAATCTTTTTGGTTGGATGAAGGACACGCTGTAGGTGAATTTCCCACAGAGAAGAGTTCTGATAGTTTTGCAAGTTTGAATGTTATAAAGATACTCCAAACAAATTTAGCATATTAAAAAATACAAAATCATATATATTGAAATTATTTTTTATAAAATAAAAATTGAATTGCTATAATTGCACTTTATTTATGAATTATTATATGTAGAAATCATATATGTTTTATATAAAATAAAAATTGAATTGTTATAATTGCACTTTATCTGTTAAGCCCTAATATTGGCTCATTACCCCTTAATTGGGGCATATTATATTAGTAATGTTATTTTATTTATGTCGGCTTTAGGCCATTAGTTGTAATTATACCTCCTAGTCTACTATATATACAAAGGACACATTTTCATTTTGAATCATCTTGTACTTGAACATTTAAGTGGGGTAAAAGGAGGTTTCCCCCTCAAAGAGGCTTATTATCTAAAATTATCTCTTTTTCAAGGTGTTGAGTACTTTTTTCTAAGGTTTTTCTATGCTATATTGATATTTGGTTCTTAACATATGGTTTTAGAGCTCAAGGTCTTGGGGTTTCGCTGCTACATCTGAGACACCTTGTAATTTTCGCTATAAATTGTTTTCTACAATGTTTCAGAAGGAATGGCTTGGAGGATATTTAGTAGACGAATCAAGGTACGTTGGGTTTAAAATTCAGCTCCTGATGCCTTATACTTTTAGAGATACATCCTGTACAAGATAGGGTTCTGGAATCATCTTGAACTGAGTCATTACAGAATTTTCACTATAAAAAATTTTCTCTAATGTTTCGGACCCTGAACTCCATAGACTATTTACATAAATTAGTAAGGTGTCTATGGTAAAAATTTCAGTTCTGGGTCATCTGAAATTTGTATATACACCCTGTGTAAAATAGGGTATCTGACTAGTCCTATTGACTAGTCTCAAGAAGGTGTTCTAGGTAAAACAATCATAAATTCTTCCTAGAGTATCCAAATTGAGTGGGACTAGTTTCATTGGATCGTGGACAGTCTTTAGTATTTCTGGTGCGAGTTTCAGAATTTTATATCAATCATTTTTTGCGGGGCACGCTATACAAGTGAGATCTCTTGGAAAGGCCAAAAATCAGCAAGTTGTGGGGAAGTTATCGTAAATTCCACTTGGCACATCCATTTTTTATCAGACTTGTGGCATTGCAGAGAAGAAATATCAGAGAACTACATAAAATAAAGTTTCATACCCAGAAGGGATGAAACTTGGGAGATAAAATAGAAGAAATATTGTCTAGCAGAACCACCTCAAGATCAAGGTTCAAAAGTGATACTTGGCCAACATGCCACCAAAAAAGGGAACTTCTACACCAAATAAGCCTCCAGAAAATCCTACTTGGACTCTTGATGAAGGTGAAGAAATGTGTAGGGAC
>SNQJ01S0012064.1:27567-42632 GCA_010110895.2 Picea sitchensis | reverse complement strand
ATTCAAGCCCATTCCAAGGAGAAGATCATGGAGATTTGGTTGGAATATTTTATCCAAGATATATGAGAGATATGTGTGAGGATTTGAAGGGATTATATTTTGTAATAATGGGAAATAGGTTGAGAGAAAAGTGGATCTGTAATAATGAAATGGTTATCTTATATTCAAGGCTCTCATGTATAAAAGAGAGTTCTCTCTCTTCATGAGGATTCAAGTAGAATAAGAATTAGAGGATTCAATTAATTAGAATTAGAGTAGCCATTAATGGTAGTTATTAGGATTCGAAAGAGAAAGGGATTCTTAGCTTTGATTCATGGTTTTAGTTTTCATGCTTTCATTATTCTATTATGAAGATTGATTTGATTATTGAATGTAAGATTGCTTCATTGGTGAGAGCTCTCATATGTTGTTATGCCATTCAACTCTTCACTTGTTGTATCTGCTCTTCCTTCATATGGTTCTCTATTTCTAGATTAATTTCCTTCACGCAATTTCTCATTCCTAGATTAATTTCATTTACACAACTAGATTAATTCAATTCCAAGTCGTGTGTTAGATTAATGATTTTATTTCAGTCGTGTGTTAGATTAATGATTCAATTTCAGTTGTAGCTTAAACATTAGATTAGATTAGTCCCGCTTCAATCTTGCATATACTTTATGTGTGCTTCGTTAGTTTACGAACCCCGGGTTGAAAAATTAGATAGTTGGGCAAGTACTACAACTCAATTAATACAACATTAGTTCTGCCCAATATAACGATTGTCATTCCCTTGTCACGATTGTTGTTCCTTTTGTTGTTTATTTGAACAGAACGATTGTTGTTCCTTTTGTTACGATTGTTGTCCCTTTGTAGGGGTTGCATATCTGGAGGACGGGTATTGAAAACGGAAGGTAAGAACCTATGTAAGCGACAAGTAAAACACTTGTGCCAGCGCCTAGATTTGGATGATGCATAGAGGTTATATTTTAAGAAATATTTAGAGACCAACCGTAGCAGTAGAACAACGAGGAGGCACCAAATTTTTTGGAGCAACCGCAAGCTAGGGTTTTTGACAGTCATGGCCATAGCAGAGGACATCATGAGCACCAGAAAGGGGGGTAAGGGTACCCCCTCATACAAACAGGTAGTGGTAGATAGAGCGAAAGGGACAAGGGGCGTATTTTTAAAGGCACCAATGACAGGAACCTCAGGATCTGACCCAAGAAGAGGGCAGGAAAGGAACCAAGGAAAAAGTAAATGCATGGAAGAGGAAGCCAGAGAAACCCAGAACAAGACGCAAGACACAGCGAAGACCTACCGGGTAGAAGGGCGCAACCCGTGCAAACCCAAATCAACATTGATACCCAAGGTGATACTGGAGGATCCACAGACACAACTCTATAAGGATCAGATGAAGGCACATGCGTTAATCTGCAAATTTATGGGCTTGTGGCCCACCGAACGAATGATGCGCAGCTGGATCAAATATCACTAGAAGCTAAGTGGGGAAGTGGAGCTCCATCTGGGCTCGAAAGATTTCTTTATAGCAGTCTTCATAAACCTGGAAGACAAAGATAGAGTATTTTAAGGAGGGCCATACTTCCATGCATCAGCGGGATTTTACATGCAGCCATGGAAGGAAAATTTCTCCCTAGAAAAATAGACCTTCAAAAAGGTGTCAGTCTGGCTGAGACTCTATTCCCTACCCTTAGGCTACTGGTTACCCTCTACTTTTGAAGCACTAGGGAATAAACTAGGGAAATATATAAAGACCGCAGAAGCCATCCTGAAAGGGAGATACACATCTTATGCAAGAATATGTATAAAGATGGATGTGTCGGGAGTGCTCCCAGAAGCCATAAGCCTCGAATTCAGGGATGAGGAATGGATCTAAAGCATTGATTATGAACAGATCCACTTACAATGTACAAGGTGCCATGAACATGGTCATTTGATCAAGGAATTCCCTCTTAATAAAAAACAGGAAACGAAAAACCCCAAACCACAGCAGGATGAGGATGGGTTTGTTAAACCAAACCCCGGAAGCAAAGCCAACAAAAATAAGAGCAAAGCCTAAGTAGGAAATAACCCATAGGTCCAGAATAACCCGGAAGGATGGGATAAAACCAATAAAGGGGCAGAAGCCGACAAGGATACAACAAAAGCTCAGGAATTCAGAGAACAAACACCAAACAAGCCCACCGACTGACCAAATAACAAGAAGGAACAGGGAAGCTACGCAACTCCGATGGAAGGAAAATTCAGAGACAACAACACCCCCATGCAAGAAGCAGAGGGTGAGGCGGAAATGACACCAAGCAAAGTAGGCACAAAAGATCTGGAACTCAGATACCTTGTAGAAAGGGAAGGGATAGATCTCACGAATATACTGGAGCAATGGAAATGACAGGGAGTAGACAATGTACCAACAGAGCAACTTGACTGCATCCATTACTTGTTCCTCCTAAGGGAGGAATCCAAATATAGAGGCCTAAAGCATACACACAAGGATATTGGACACCTAGGAGTCAAAGCCAACGAGGGACAACCACAGCTCTCACCCAAGCAGATGTGAAGGAAAAAAGGAAGGAAATTAAATAGTGTAGCCCTACAGGAAGTTGGAGTGCTATTGATAAACTCAGGTAAGATAAAAAAACTCTTCCCCAACCACCACCACCCCCCTCTGCATGTTTAAATGAAGGTTATAACTTGGAATATAAGAGGCCTAAACAACCCAAGAAAGCAACAAATCCTTAGGAATAGACTAAAAGAAGAACAACCAGATCTCTGTTTTATTCAAGAGACCAAGTGTAATACAGATAGAATGGAAACAATCAATCAACAAAAATGGTGCAAGTACAAGATGGTGGCTATTGGAGGCCACCAAATGGAAGGAGGTATCCTCACCCTGTGGAACCCACAAGTACTATGTCTAATAGCAGCCGAAGCAACAAGGCATACCCTTACGGTCTGCATGCAACTCATTGGGAACATAGAGGTGATTTTATGCACTAATATGTATGGACCCCAAGTGTCAAAGGATAGGAGAGGAATGTTAAGAGATCTAGAAGATATTAAAAACCGAGCCAACAACCTCCAATGGATCCTAGCCGGGGATTTCAACATCATCACGTCACTTGCGGAGAAAAAAAGAGGTACAAGAAGATTGGATAGAGATGCGGAGGAGTTCTCAAAATTCATAGACATAGCGAAGATGGTAGATCTGAAAACCAATAATGACCAGTTCACCTAGAACAATAAGTGAATGAGCCAGCATCAAGTAGCAACAAGACTAAACAAATTCCTAGTGTCAGAGTCAATCCTTATGAAGGGGCTAACCTTAGACTGCAACATCCTTCCATGGGGGGGATTTGATCACTAGCCAGTGCAACTAGAAGCAGGCTTCCAGACCACACCAAAGAACAAACCTTTCAGATTTGAGAAATTTTAGATTGAACACCCAACTTTCAAGGAAAGAATCAAACAGTGGTGGCATGAGGAGAAACCAGAGCAAGGGAAAAGAATGTTAAAACTTTATAAGAAACTAAAACATATCAAATATAAGCTCAACGAGTGGAACAAGGACACTTTTGGGAATATAAACCAAGAGAAGAACAACATTGAAGAAAAAATGAAAAAGCTCCAGGAAACCTGCATTTTGTAGGGCTACAATGAGGAGAGGAAAAAGGAAGAGATCGAGATGAACTAGGAGTGGGAAGAGCGTTGCCAGCAAGAAGAAAATCTCTGGCGACAAAATTCCCAGATCAGATGGATAAAGGAAGGAGAACGGACCACCAATGTTTTTCATAGAACAACCATCGCTAGAAGAGCCCACAACAAAATCCTGAAGATTAGGGACTAGGATGGAATATAAAGATAATCACATAAGGACATCGAAAAAACTCTGGTAAACCACTTCCACGGGATAGCTTAGGAACCTAACCAAGATAGAATGGAGGCCATACAAAAGATAATCTAGCACATCCCGCACCTAGTAATAGAAGAAAAAAACAACAACCTGAACAAGCCCATTGCGGAGGAGGAAATAGACCAAGCACTCCAGGAAATTCCCAATGGAAAATCCCCAGGCCCAGATGGTTTCACAATGGAGTTCTTCAAATCCTGCTGGGAATTCGTCAAACATGACGTTTATAGGGTAGTGGAAGACTGATGTAGGAGCATCGCTCCATGTCAGCCAGCCAGCCAGCCAGCCATGCCAGGGAATTCAAATCGCACACTAAAAGAGAGGCGCAGTCCTCATTCAAATTTGAATTGAATGTAATTAAATGTTTAGGCTGGTGAGCCATGGAAGTCATGCCTTTAAGCGGGCGTTAGGTAGATCGGCCTTTATTGTAGATCGGTTGAGATCTAGATCCAGGTGCTGGACTAGACAGCTATTGAATGCAATTTATTAGGGTAGGTGAACCTGGAGGGAAGCGCTAAGAGCCCCTAAGGTAAAATATATTTTCATGCCTCATTTTGAAAAAGCATGCTTGTAGAAGATCCAGAGAGAGCTCGAGGAACACATTTGTAATTACAGACATTTGCCATTGTTAATATAAACAAAAGCAGTTTTTCCTGCATGTCATTATGTGATATATGGGTGTCTGTATGTGTTCTGTGTATATGTTGTGAACGTATGTTGCGTGGATACATTCTGCAGGAGTTGTGTTCGATTTTAGGTTTGAGAGGTTCTTTGAGGTACCATGCCATGAGGGTATGACAGAGTGTTGCGGACTCTGAATGCCAGTGCATAGAGGATGCACTTCTGAACTCTGAGGAGTCAGACAAAGATGTGCTGAGGCACAGGACTAAAATCATCAACTCAGGAAGAAGACCTGTGAGGTTACTGAACACCTCAGGAGGCAAGGCTGTGTATTTGAGACACAATTGCAGACAGAATCACTGAGGATTCTGTAGGAGCTCTTCCAAGTGGGCATTGAGCGTATGCACAGAGGTGCATTGAGAAGAACTCTGCTGAGAGTTGAAGAAGGTAGCAGAATAACTGAGGATTCTGAGAGCTCTTCCAGGTGGGCATTGAGCAGGTGCAAGGAGTGCACAGGAGAAGAAGACAGAACTGTTGAGCGTTCTGTGGAAAGAGAAGACACTCTGCCAGGAGGGCGTCGAGAAGGTGTGCAAGCAGGCACAGGAGAAAGGAACTCTTTGAGTTCTGGAAGTTGAGGAAAGGTACACTGTGGGAAATTTCACTGGGTTGTTGAATACCCAGAAGTACTCAAGAAGAGGCTTGAGCAGAAGGATAACCAGGGAGGTATCCATTTCATTCTCCATCTGAGGGAGAAGAAGGAAAAAATCCCCCAAGGGGTCTGAGTGACTGAGAAAGCTCAGAAGAGATAGCATTGTGGGTGCGCAGAGACTCTGCAAGGACTGCAGGAGTCGGGAGAATCCTTTAAGGATTCAAAGATAAGCTCAGGAAGGGAAGCATTTTCATACGCGCAGGCGAGGCTCGTGGTCGTGGAGCTCACAGAGGAATAGACAGAGGTTGAGGCCTTTGGAAATTCAAATTTCTTCCAAGTGCAGGGAGCAAGAGTTCCAAGATCGGGAGGAGCAACATTAGCCATTGGATTAGCTGATAGAATCTGGACCGTTGGTTTTCAAGTCCAAAGAGCAGTCGGAGGAGAGCGCACAAGGAGAATAGATCTGGGTCGTCAAATCTGGGGTAGATACCTGACAGCCGTCGGATTTACAGGAAGTGGCATAGAGGTTAATCCTTCGTGAACAACAGGAGAGAAGTCTTGACACGAAGATTGATCATTGGGATATCGGGGATATCAAGAATGTGAGGAGAGTTCTTCGGCATCAGAGGTCGTGAATTTGCGAGGTTAATCTGGACCGTTCGTTGGGAGCGGACGCGTGTCACGAGATTACCCAGATCGGGTACTCGGGCATCGAAGGTTGGAAGAGGAAGTCCTTTAGTTTTGCGAGGCGCGAGGATGCGACGCGGCGAAGGAGCGAGAGGATTGTAGCCGTCCATCTGAGGAGGACAGGTGGCGAGAGATCGAGAGATCTCGTGAACTCGGAAAATCGTGAGTGGAAGAGCTGAGGATTGGTGTTAAAAGTCGCGACGTGCGAGGCCGCAAAGTGGCGAAGTGGCGAAAGGATCATAGCCGTCCATCTGAGGAGGACATGTGGCAGACATCGAAAGAGCTCGCGAACTCGGGAGTTCGCAGAGTGGAATCCCAAACGTTGGGTATTCAAAGTCACGAGGACGCAAGCCGCAAGAAGGAGATAGTCGTTGGATCTGCGCATGGGATCGTGTCTCGGGGTCTCGCAAGAAAAGACAAGAGAATTTTGCCACGGGGATCGCGAGGTTGCGAGAAAGCGATATCCTGACATCTGGAGGAGAGTAGTGTGGGCCATAGCGGAGCGTGAGTGGAATATAGGTGGCACAAAGCCCTCGGGATCTCACCGCGAGAAGTCCCGAAATATTGGCGTTAGGATTCACGAGTCGTGAAGCACCGAGGAGCCGAGGTTCGTGTGGACTCGTTGCAGAGCATAAGGTGGGATCGCGTGGTCGAAGGGTGGACACGTGTCACTTGGAGAGAGATGTCAACATTCTATTGAATTCTCATATCTCGGGAACTCACGGGATAGGAGGGTGAAATTTCGATGGTTCAACCTGCGAGGTCGCTAGGTTGCGAGGTTGCGAGAGGTGCTAACATTGAGCCTGGCTCACGGTTGCATGTGGAAGGATCTATACCCGTATCGCCAGATCAGGTATCGCAAGATTTGAAAGGAAAGTTTGGAGGCTCTGAGTCGCAAACTCACGAGATAGCGAGATTTGGTTGACCTCAGAGAAAGATTGTTGTGGGTGCAGATTTCCCGATAGGGAAATAGAAGAACCTTCGAGTTCTTCGGGCCGAGAAGAAGAAGGTCCTGTGAGAGCGGACATGCCTGGGTGGCGCATTTGTGTCAAAGTGGTATCAGAGCTAAGATCTTTCCTGTATATTTCACGCAGGAAGAGAGGTAGGAGGAGGAAAGCACTCTGATACGCATCAGGTGGGCGTATCAGAGTGGGATTCTGTTTGTATATTGCAGACAGAGGAAAAGCAGGAGGAAGACAGAATTGCTGAGGACACTGTAAGGACTTGTTTGCAGGTAGGTAGCAGTCCATAGATAGTCAGGGAGACTGTAGGAGGATGAAGTTGAGCACTCAGGATTGCAGGAGTGACAGCAGCAGATCTGTCAGGGAGGCAGATAGATACAACAAGATGGATATTGAAGGCCATAGAAAGAGAAGCAAGGTATAAAAACTTGCAGAAATGGATAGATAATTTGACAAAGACCTCTATGAATTAAAGGCAGACATAGAGAAGTTTGAACTACGAATGCGGCAGGATAGGAGGAGGAGACGAATGCGCGAATTGCCCATGAAGAAGGCAATAGAAAAATGGCCAGTCAGGGAGTTGATGGTCATGAGACAGCGCAGGCTATTGAGAAAGTGGTTGAGGTATGCTGAAAACCTCAAGGACACAGAAGAGAAGATGATTTGTCACTGTTGGCCAGAGACTGGAAAAGTTATCGATGATTGGGATGATGAAGAAGATGAAATAAGATCGGTCGATGATCTCAAAGACTGTCGTGAAGGCAGAGAAGAGGAAATTCTCGTTTGCCAAGAGGGCAACGAGTTGAGATCAGCTGATGATCTCAAGGAATTTCAGGAGGACAGCCAGGGAATTTCAATTTGCCAGGAGGGCAATGATGAGAAATCACTGAGGGATCTTGAAGACTGCTAGGAGGGCAGCAAAAGCATCTTAAACTGCCAGGAGGGTAGAGATGAAAATGCGAGGCCATCTGAAGGTCTCATGGGCTCGATGAAGAGTTCAATTCAGCAAGGAGTGCTGGTGAAGATGGGATTGGTTGATCTCATGGTCTGCCAGGGAAGCAGCGGAAGCATCCCATACTTCCAGATGGGTAGGGATGAGAAGATGAGACTATCTGAAGGTCTCATAAACTCAAAAGTGATTTGGAATCATCCAGAGGAGCTGACAGAGCAGGTGAGCTCAAAGTTGAATCTGGATCAGCAAGTGCAGCTGACAGAGGTAAAGGATCAGGATGATATTTTGATGATTGGGGGAATTGGGATATTCCTACCATGTGCCCAGGAGGAGGCAGAAAATTCTGTTGCAGATGATACAACAACAGCAGGGGAACAGTTAACTATGACTGTCAGAAAAGAAGAAAAATGGGAGCAGGCTTTGGAAGCTTCCCAAGAGGACAAAGAAGAGAGTGAGCATTCCGAGGAATGGCTCAACGCATTTAGCATTGAAGCTAAAGAGACTACAACAGGGGAATTTGCAGTAGAAGCAGAAGAAGAGACTGCAACAGGGGAATTTGCAGTAGAAGCAGAAGAAGAGGATGACGAGCATTCTGAGGAATGGCTCAGCATTTTCAGCCATGAAGATGAAAACAATGCAACAGAGGAGGTTGCAGAAGCAGAGGAGGAAGAAGCAGACAACATTTTCTTTGCTGATCTGTGGGATCAATTTGAAGCCCTGGAGGAAAGGATAAAAGTGCAGGGAAGGCACATCCAACAGGTGAAGTTGAAAATAGATGAGAAAGGCGTGGGAGATCATGATGATCTTCCCAATGACCAAAATTTTTTGCAGTTAAGGAGACTGCAACAACAGAGCCATCCACTGGAGAAACTGGATGAAGTGATAGAGGACATCAGGGAGTTGATGTTGAAGTCAACAGACTCTGCCAGCAGAGAAAGGCTGAGCAGAAGAAAAGAAGCAGCAGCAGAATGGAGCAGATGGGAAGCTCCAGATATTTGTTTGGGATCCAAGAGGATTTCCAACAACTTATAGGGGAAGCTCATGAGCAGGAGCTCATGATTTTTGCAGATGTGGAGTATGATGCAGGAGAATCGCTCCATGTCAGCCATCCACGCCAACGAATTCAAATCGCACACTAAAAGAGAGGCGCAGTCCTCATTCAAATTTTAATTGAATGTAATTAAATGTTTAGGCTGGTGAGCCATGGAAGCCGTGCCTTTGAGCAGGCGTTAGGTAGATCAACCTTTATTGTAGATCGACTGAGATCTAGATCCAGGTGCTGGACTAGACAGCCATTGAATGTAATTTATTAGGGTAGGTGAACCTGGAGGGAAGCACTAAGAGCCCCTCAGGTAAAAGAGATTTTCATGCCTCATTTTGAAAAAGAATGGTTGTAGAAGAGACAGAGAGAGCTCGAGGAACACATTTGTAATTACAGGCATTTGCCATTGTTAATATAAACAGAAGCAGTTTTTCCTGCATGCCATTCTGTGATATATGGGTGTTTGTATGTGTTATGTGTATATGTTGTGAACGTATGTTGCGTGGATACGTTTTGCAGGAGTTGTGTTCGATTTCAGGTTTGAGAGGTTCTTTGAGGCATCATTCCATGAGGGTATGACAGAGTGTTGCGGACTCTGAACGCCAGTGCACAGAGGATGCACTTATGAACTATGAGGAGTCAAACAAAGACGTGTTGAGGCACAGGACTGAAATCATCAACTCAGGAAGAAGACCTGTGAGGTTACTGAAAACCTCAGGAGGCAAGGCTGTGTATCTGAGACACAGTTGCAGACAGAATCACTGAGGATTCTGTAGGAGCTCTGCCAAGTGGGCATTGAGCATATGCACAGAGGTGCATTGAGAAGAACTCTGCTGGGAGTTGAAGAAGGTAGCAGAATCACTGAGGATTCTGAGAGCATGGGCATTGAGTATGTGCAAGGAGTGCACAGGAGAAGAAGACAGAACTGTTGATCATTCTGTGGAAAGAGAAGACACTCTGCCAGGAGGGCGTCGAGAAGGTGTGCAAGCAGGCATAGGAGAAGGGAACTCTTTGAGTTCTGGAAGTTGAGGAAAGGTCCACTGAGGGAACTTTCACTGGGTTGTTGAATACCCAGAAGTACTCAAGAAGAGGCTTGAGAAGAAGGATAACCAGGGAGGTATCCATTTAATTCTCCATCTGAGGGAGAAGAAGGACAAAATCCCCCAAGGGGTCTGAGTGACTGAGAAAGCTCAGAAGAGATAGCACTGTGGGTGCGCAAAGACTCTGCAAGGAGTGCAGGAGTCGGGGGAATCCTTTAAGGATTCAAAGATAAGCTCAGGAAGGGCAGCATTTTCATACGCGCAGACAAGGCTCATGGTCGTGGAGCTCGCAAGGGAATAGACAGAGGTCGAGGCCTTTGGAAATTTGAATTTCTTCCAAGTGCAGGGAGGAAGAGCGCCAAGCTCGGGAGGAGCAACATCGGCCATTGGATTAGCCGATAGAATCTGGACCATTGGTTTTCAAGTCCAAAGAGTAGCCGGAGGAGAGCGCACAAGTAGAACAGATCTGGGTCGTCAGATCTGGGGTAGATACCCGACAACCGTCGGATCTATAGGAAGTGGAACGGAGGTTAAGCCTTAGGGAACAGTAGGAGAGAAGTCCCGATACGAGGAGTGATCATCGGGATATCGGGGATATCAAGAACGTGAGGAGAGTCCTTCGACATCAGAGGTCGTGAATTTGCGAGGTTAATCTGGACCGTTCGTTGGGAGTGGACACGTGTCACGAGATTACCCACATCGGGTACTCAGGCATGAGAGGTTGGAAGAGGAAGTCCTTTAGTTTCGCGAGGCACGAGGACGTGACGTGGCGAAGGAGCGAGAGGATCGTAGCAGTCCATATGAGGAGGACAGGTGGTGAGAGATCGAGAGATCTTGCAAACTCGAAAACTCGTGAGTGGAAGAGCTGAGGATTGGTGTTAAAAGTCACGAGGCGCGAGGCCGCGAAGTGGCGAAGTGGATAAAGGATTGTAGTCGTCCATCTGAGGAGGATAGGTGGCAGAGGTCAAGAGAGCTCGCGAACTCGGGAGTTCGTAGAGTGGAAGCCGAAACGTTGGGTATTCAAAGTCACGAGAACAAGAGGCGCGAGAAGGAGATAGTCGTTGGATCTGGATCACGGGAGGACTGTTGGATCTGGGCACAGGATCATGTCTCGGGGTCTCGCGAGAAAAGACAAGAGAATTTGGCCACGGGGATCGCGAGGTTGCGAGAAATTGATATCCCGATATCTGGAGGAGAGCAGTGTGGGCCATAGCGGAGTGTGAGTGGAATACAGGTGGCACGAAGCCCTCGAGATCTCGCCACGAGAAGTCCCGAAATATTGGCGTTAGGATTCGCGAGTCGCGAAGCACCGAGGAGCCGAGGTTCGTGTGGACTCGTGGCAGAGCATAAGGTAGGATCGCGTGGTCGACGGGTGGACACGTGTCGCTTGGAGAGAGATGTCAACATTCTGTTGAATTCTCGTATCTCGGGGACTCACGGGATAGGAGGGTGAAAGTTCAACGGTTCAACCTGCGAGGTCGCGAGGTTGCGAGGTTGCGAGAGGTGCTAACATTGAGCCTGGCTCACGGTTGCATGTGGAAGGAGCTATACCCGTATCGCCAGATCGAGTGTCGCAATATTTGAAAGGAAAGTTTGGAGGCTCTGAGTCGCGAACTCGCGAGATAGTGAGATTTGGCTGACCTCGGAGAAAGATTGTTGTGGGTGCAGATTTCCTGATAGGGAAATAGAAGAACCTTCGAGTTCTTCGAGCCGAGAAGAAGAAGGTCCTGTGAGAGCGGACGTGCCTGGGTGGTGCGTTTGCGTCAAAGACTCTAGAAGGTCAGCCTCCATTTTGAAAGAACTAAATGCTACAATGATTACACTTATCCCCAAAGAAAATGAAGCCAAAACCCCCAATCATTACAGACCTATAGTGTTGTGCAATGTGGTGTATAAGATAATTTCCAAGGTTATAGAAAATAGATTGAAACCACTCCTACCCACACTGGTACAAGAACAAGAAGGTTTCGTGGAAGGAAGGCAAATAATGGACAATATTATCCATGCCCACGAACTTATCCATACCCTAAAGCTTCAGAAAAGAGGGGGAATAATAATACAATTGGACCTAGCAAAAGCTTATGACAAAATCAACTGGCACTATATGGTCAAGGCCCTGGAAGCCTTCCGCTTCACCCAACACTGGATCAGGTGGATAGTCAACCTAGTATCCACAACAAGCTTCTCGCTACTAGTAAATGGAGCCCCTGCCAAACCTTACTGGCCCACAAGAGGCATCATACAAGGAGACCCATTGTTTCCCTTCCTATTCATCCTAATGATGGAAGGTCTCAGTCGAAGCATAAAAAGTGCAACCACAAGAGGGGAAATAAAAGGTATCAAACCCTACGAAAATTCCTCGACTTCTACACACCAACAGTTCGTGGATGACACCTTACTTCATGGCATGCCCATGGTCAAGGAAGCGAAAGCCTACAAATGAATCTTAGACGAGTTTGGGGAAGCCTCGGGGGCAGAGATAAACCAGTCCAAATCTATGATCTTCTTCTTTAATACCAACCACGCAATCCAAAGGAATTTAGCCAACATATTGGGCTTTAAACAAAAATCCCTCCCAACCAAGTACTTGGGCATCCCCCTGACAGACAAAGCTTACAAGTTGTCAACCTGGGAAGGAATAATCAACAAGCTACAAGACCGGGAAAAAAATTGGACGTACAGATCCCTCAACCTAGATGGAAGACTTATCCTAACCAAGTCGGTTTTGCAAGCTATCCCAACCTTTATGATGTTAGTTTTCCCAACCCCCAAGGGGATTATACAAAAAATAAGAACCATACAAAGGGAATTCCTGTGGCGAGGAGAGGAAACAAGGAAAAACTAGGCACTGGTGGCTTGGGAGAAGGTTTGTAAACCAAAAAGCAAAGGAGGCTTGGGGTTACACAACCCACAAGTGACCAATGATGCCTATGGGGCGAAACTCTGGTGGCGTTGGGTCAAAGAAACTACCACGCCATGGGTCAACCCGTGGAAGGAAAAGTATGCCCCAGACATTTGCGACTAGGACAAAATCCACTTCAGAGGCACCAGGGAAGGTTCTGCGATCTGTAACCTAGCCTGACACAACAAGACCTGGATCCAGACACATAGGTTTTGGGAAATAAGAAATGGTAGAACCACCTGATTATGGGAGGATGACTGGCAACAGGAACCTAGAATGGAAAAATTGGGTCGGGAGGAACTCCAACAGGAGATGATGGCGCAAGGCAAAACCCGAGTCTACCATTACTAGAAACAAGAAATAGATCGCAACAAATGGAGAATCTAGAACACTCTCACCCCACAGACTAGAGACCAGACCGCAAAAAAAGTAAAAGAGGTGGAGGAGGAATTGGGGAGACGAAAAATTGCAGTCATGGATGGAAACGAATAGCTGAGATGGAGGCACAAAGCCAGCGAGGAATTCAATCTTAATGAAGTACGCCACTATATAGAGTACCAGGACCAAGAAGACTCGACGCATCAATGGGACAAGATCTGGAATAGCCTCCATTGGCCAAAAATAAAACATCTTCCAGCGGCTAATACTACACAACCGAATCCTAACTTGGGAAAACCTAAAGAAGAGAGGATTCATAGGCCCTTCAAGATGTTACCTATGTGAAGAAAAGGAGGAAACAACGAACCATCACCTGGATGAATGTCCCTATACAACAGAAGTTTGGGATTGGGTGGCATGCATCTTCCGACAGTCTAATAGGATCAGAGGTAATATTTCCACAACTATAAACACCTGGAAGGAAAACTACAGTGAAAATGAAGAGGTGAATCTCTATTGGACCCTCATTCCTGGCATGATCATTTGGGAAATATGGAAGGAACAGAAATGGTGCATCTTCAGGAACCAAAGATGGATGGCAGGAAAGATCAAGGAAACAGTAATCTCCATGACAAGAGAAACGGTACAGAGCCGCAACTGCCAAACATGAGGAGCGAAACTCACAGACCGGGATCTCTGAATTCTAGAGGCTTTTCAACTGAAAGAAGGATGCAACCCGAATCAGGCAAGATGGTTTCCACAACTACAAATAGGTGAGCGCAACTAGAAATCGCCACCTGAGGGCTCCTTCAAACTGAATTTCGACAAGGCATCGAAAGGTAACCCAGGACGGACAGGTACGGGGGGAGTAATCAGGGATGGTTAAGGAAAAATTATCTGGCTATACACTAGGAGTCTGGGGAACTCAACCAACAACGCCGCAGAATTTGGAGTCCTGGAGACTGGCCTTGAGATACTACATCGGGAAGGGATGACCAACGTCATAGTGGAAGAAGATTCCATGTTGGTCATCAACACAATAAGGAAACTCCAAAACGGCACCAGAGTGGGAAAATTCAGAGGCAGTGGCGCTTAGCTTACTCCCTGCAAAAAATTCAGGAGCATTTGCAAACAGGGATCACAGTGAAGATGTGTTGGGTCCGAAGGTCAGCAAATGGACTAGCAGATAGAATCGCTAACGAAGGGGTAGACAAGGAAGGACCAGAATTGGATTCCACATGGAGTAACATCCCGAATGTTTAGTTTTGGACAGACTGTACCCAACTAGTGGCAAAGGACTATGAAGACAACCGAAGTACAGATGACCACACCGAGGCTGAAGGAACAAAATTAATTGAAGGGCAAGGAGGATCCAGGCAGAATCCGATAGGCCATCATTTAAACAAGAGTTATAATGCAGATCATGGTCACACCACAAGAGGAGGTATGACACCATGGTCCTATCAATAGAATGAAGTACAGGGGTTGTCCATAGTAGAGAATAAAGGTTAATACACAAACGGAAAAGAATGAAGATAAAAAAGATAACATGTGGGCAGGAATGGGTACACCTCATCCATGCATAGATACGGTGGGTGGAAATGATTGGTGTACAACGTCCAAGGTGTTATCAGACAAATCGGTAGGTGTGGACACTAACTGATCTCCCTAGATCCACCTAGATCTAGAACAAAACACACCAGAACATGATGCTTTCCTTAAGTTTTAGATATTGAATTTATTAACTAAAGAGGGATAGGTGACATATCGTTTAAATGCCACTTCCTCTCGCCATCGCCATCCTAGCTCTGTTCCAATGCTCATACAACGATGATCCTTCAAAAGAATGCAACCAACCAAAGTGATAGCAATAGCATAAACTCAATATAAACCTATGTATGTGATCAAGGAATCATACAATAAAA
>SNQJ01S0012064.1:9855-26177 GCA_010110895.2 Picea sitchensis | reverse complement strand
TGAGCAACCCCTATTATACGTTCTTGGTTTTTATGTATATGCTATGGTATAGTTTTTTCAAATGAGTTTTCGGAGACTAGATTGGTTTCCCAGGGTGGCGGCCCAGCCCTCCCCTCGCTTATGTAGACAACGCAACTTCGAGATCCCTGATTTGGTTTCCTTTTTGGCAGATCAGGGGATACCCCTCTTTTCCTTTTTTACCATATTTTTCTCAATAATATAGAATCTCAAACTCACTTAAAAAAAAAATGTGTTAAAATTTTGTAGGTATTTTTTATTTTATGGTAGAGTGAATATTTATGTTTACAAATAAAAAAATTTAGTTTTAAAAAAAAAAATTATTGAATTTTGTTGAGAATATTAAATTTGAAAAAAAAAAAAATATTATTATTATTAAACTTGAAAAAGTTAGAATTTTTGTTTATCTTATAGTTACTGTGGTTACTCATTTAGTGTTATATTTTTTATCTTTTTCGAAAAATATTGATATTAAATACTGAATTAAAAAAATGATTTGTATTTAATTTAAGACATAAGCAGATCCAATATAAAATGTTATACAAAATTAAAAATAGAATAATAATAAAATTTTAATGTTAATTAAATAATAATCATTGACATTTTTTTATATGATGGTGATAATGATTAACATTCACTAAGATGGAATTGGTTTATCATACCTTAAGAAGGTAAGAGATGACCTCGAATTTTTTATACTTTTATTTGATTTATGTTTTTGAAAAGCATTAAGAAAAGTTTTTCAAAATCACCATAGTTTTGTTGACTTAAAAGGTTAGGAAAATTGGTAATGTGACAAATCTTTTGAAATTGAGATTTAATCTCTGTATATACTAGATAATCTAAGAGAAAGTACTTTTCATCTTTAACCCTCATAGTGATATATATAATATATTTCTTTATGTAGAATCTATTTAAAGTATGTTAAATTTTGTTGATGTGATTTGTTCCAATATAAATATTTGTATTTAATTAATTTTTTTTGATTAATTTTATCTATATTTTTTTAATTTTTTATTTTTTATTAAGATTAGTAATTGTAATATTCTATTTTTTTTTTAATTTCATTATAATGTGATGTGTGGAATCTATTTTTTTAATCCAATATGTTAATCTTAATTGATATAATTTTGTTTAATATGCATATTATTATTTTGTATTTAATTTATATTTTGTTTAATAATACTTTTTCTTACAATATTTACTTTTTACTTAAATTTCATTCTGATATATCGAATCTATTTCTTTATCCAAAATCTCTTTAAGATATATTATTTTTCATTAATATATTTTATTTTAAAATAAATATTTTTACTCATATTTAATTTAATTATTAAATTTATAATACTTTTATTTTATTTTATTTTTTACAGATTGATTGTATGAAAACATTTCTCATTAATAATAATAAATTGCTATAATTTCAATTCATGAGTAGGAATTTAGTTGATTAACTGAAATGATTTTTTTCATTGGAATCTGGTTATATAAATTTATAAGAATCACTATTTTTTGTTGTTCAGAATTTATTTTTGATTGCAAAAATAGATTCAGCATACTTAAAAACTTTAAAAACTAAAATTTTATAAAAATAATCATTTAAATCTACTAATCCAACAATTTCTAGTTTATAACAACTATCCCAAAAAAATCTACATTTCATAAAATATTTAACCTAAAACATTCACATAATACATATTTATATTCTCAATATTGAAATAATAGAAGAAGATAACACCCATCTAAATATGGCTACGAGCAGTATCCATTCCTGCTGCAGGTAATTTATAAGCCTTTGGATCTGAAAGCAATTCAGCTCCATTGTTCTATACATCACCCGCCGCAACAGGAGGGTGGATTTCTATAACCTCTAAATATTATCTAGCTGTATGTCTATCTCTCTGCCATATATGTCCTCGTTTTATAAATCAACGTGCTTTATTCTCATTGCCAGCAGGTAGTGAGGTCAATTCGACTCGACTCGCTTGGCTCGCCTGGCGGATAAAAATTCAAAAAACTTGGCCGGATCGGACAAAACTTCTTTCACTCCATCGGTTTTAGAAAACCGGTCCACCCATGCNTATGTCTATCTCTCTGTCATATATGTCCTCGTTTTATAAATCAACGTGGTTTATTCTCATTGCCAGCAGGTAGTGAGGTCAATTCGACTCGACTCGCTTGGCTCGCCTGGCGGATAAAAATTCAAAAAACTTGGCCGGATCGGGCAAAACTTCTTTCACTCCATCAGCTTTAGAAAACCGGTCCACCCATGCACTTAATTGCGGCATTTTATCTGTATCTATTAAAACTATATTGGTAACCTTCTCCAGCGTTTTGATGAATACCAATATCCCGCCCAATGAGATGTCAACCAACCCTATCTCATCTCCCCCAAAATACGCTTTTCCAGACAAGGCTTCCTCCAACAGAAGGAAGTTTGCCACGGATTCCTCCGCCGCTTTCTGTTGCTGCTCACCCTCGCCGTTGTAAACTCCTACCATAGATAGAACGAGCTGCAGCCAACAATACTTACTACTAGAGACAGAATACAAAAAGGGAATTGAAACTTTCAAAAAGCCAAATAGCAGATAACGAACGAATGGCTGAATTACCTTATCCTCTACAAAGGCAGCCCAGAAGCGGGCAATGGCTCGGTCATATGGATCTTTGGGCATAAGATTTGGCGCCTTACTCTTCCATGCCTCCTCAATGTACTGCACAATAATCATCGATTCGCAAACAGGCTTCCCGTTGTGTAAGAGCACCGGAATCTTCTTATGAACAGGGTTTGATTAATCGACTAAAACAAAACTTGTTCCGACTATAATCGACTAAAACAAAACTTGTTCCGTAAGTCACCAAGACCGGATCGATGGATTATGGTGGACTTGGGGTCTACTCCTCTTTGCGGATTGGCTGGAACGATGGGTAGCTACACGCACAAGTTAACCGCAGCAGCCAGGAAACTACATATTTTCCTTTCATGATGAAACATTGAAGAAAGTTCTTGAGAATGGAATCAACGCAGAGGCCATCCTTGACTTTCAACGCAGCCGCCATCCTTGACTTCACCCGTATGACTTTGAACACGGGAAAGTTGCTTGGCGTGAACTAAGAAGGTGAAGTGGGTTAATTCGGGAGCAATTTTTCCTTATAATTATATATTTTTGATAGGTTTTTTTTTAAGTTTTTAGTTAATTCAAAAGTTTGATAGATTTTTTGAGCATCCTAGTTGATTTAAAATGAGGTAAAACTCCAAAAGTAAGATTTTGAAATACATGAAACTTTGATTCATGCAAAACTCAAACTATCCCTAAAGAAAAAAATATGTTTGCTTCCTAAAGAAAAATGAATCTATTTGCTTCCCAACTAGCTTACTCCCATAACTTCAGTGTTTTTCATAAAATTAAAATTTATTTAAATTGAAATTTTAATATAAATTTTATTACGAATTAATAAATACCAATGTCTTAATGGAGAAGGTCGAACGTATCAGCGGATTTGGCAGATCTAGCTCTACTTTTTTGGAGTAGGAGGCAGATAACTCTAGCTAGAATGTGACTGAACTGCTGAAATGGGGAGATCTTGGGAAGAGTGCTATTACTAGACATTGTTGATTTTAGGGCAAGGGATAGTGGAGGGATGGATGTATAGGGGACGATACTAGATAGCGATTTGGACGATGATGAGTGGTGGAGTCAGAAGGCATTATATAAACCGGACGCAGACTACAGGGAGGAGTTAAGGCAGATTAGACTAGATCTAGCCTTGGCGGATGGGATGAAGGGCTGTCCCGAGGCAGACTTGGTGGTATGTGGTACGAAGCTGATAGATGGAGTAGTGTTAAGCCCACTAAAGGACAATAGATCCCCCGAGGACATTAATGACCTAGTCTCGAGGGATTAGGTTAAGTGTTGCAAGCCGCAACTTCCTCCTTTTGTTTTGCCAAGCTACTACAGTAAAGGCTCTATGGAGACGAGCAGAGCGAAAGGTGATCCTGTGACGGGTAATGGTAGGAGTGACTCTGCTGAGTCTATGCTGGAGGAGCTGGGAGGGACTAGGAAAAAGACTGAAAACCAGAAAAAGCCTGTAAAGGAGGTTGGTCAAGCAAAAAACTTGAGGATAGGAGAGGTGGAGGTAGATAAGGAACCATTCGAGGCGATGACACCTGGTGAGCAGTTTAGAAGAATTTTCCACCAAAAACCGTGGAAGGTAAAGAAGACAAAAGTGCACCTTACCCTAAGCAGAGATATGGGCCTGATGGAAGCAGAATCCTACTCCAGTCGGGGGTTATTTGGGCGATTTGGCTACTGGAGCATGTTTGTAAAGGAGATTGAAAGGTGGGTCACAGATCGATGGGGTCATGTACTGGGTTACACTCCAGTAGTCTACATTATTTGCAAGGGGTGGTACTTCTTATTATACAAGACGACGGAGGACACTACTCGTATTTTGAATTCGTTATGGATTGTGAAGGGTGGGAGCTTAATGCTCAAAAGGTGGCATGTGGCTTTTAATCCAGAGAAGGAACTGATAAGATTCAGACACTTGTGGGTGATAATGCCTGGATGCCCACTTGCTATTTGGAATCAGGAGGCATTTATGGAAATCGGGAATACAATTGGTAAATTTTTGTACGTAGACCCTGGGTTATTGGCAGGAACTGATAGGCGCGTGGGGAAATTCTTGGTGGAGGTTGACATTTTTTAGGGACTGGTGTCGGATATTGAACTGGAGTGGAGAGGAGTTACCTTTGAACAAAAACTAGATTATTAAGGAGTGTCATTTCAATGTTCTTTCTGCAAAGCTATAGGTCACCTTAGGAGCAAGTTCGTGGGGATCTACAACAAAAAGCTGAAAGAGATGCATGCAGACTATCCAGACCCGCAGAAAACCGAACTACTCCAACCATGAGGATTAAAAATCAGATTCAAGTTGCAGGAGGATTTTACTAGTGATCAATCTCTGGGTAAGAACTCAAAATCCTCCAGTAAAATTTTTCAGTGGCAAAATAAATTATGGATGGGGAAAATTGTTCTGCTCAGACGCTATTTTTTTTTGTTTGTAAGTAAGTAATTTTATATATAAGGGCCTTCAAAAAACCAGACCATAGTTACAAAATTTAATAACATCCGGATTGTAGTTACTGAACTGCCCCAAAAGGGAGAAACTAGTTCAGCCAATTGGGAAGTTTAACAACTGAGATCTTACCAGTCTTAAAAAACAAAGCTGAGCTGATTAAAATGCAACTAGAGGGAAAACTATTGAAGAAAGAACAGGGCTCATGAGGGGTTAGACACCTGGCAAGTAATCTGGCAAGTAACTTGGCAGATAACCTGGCCACGACTCCTCTTCAACAGGTGTCCCTCGGTTTTCCAAATGCATGTCGTCGTCCACGATGCACTCGTCCCTATTGGCAGTGGTTGTGGCGTCTCCCAACAGAGTGTGTACATGTTGACCGGTGGCTGTGACTGCTTCCATGTCCTCCTGCTGGATCTGCTCCGCAACGACCTCTGCTGCACTCTACGTCCTGACATTCCCATCATCGCCTACGAAGGAGGGCGCTCCTTCTGAAGCCGCGCCTGCTGGGTAGGAGGGAGAGGCGTCGTGGAAGTTAGAAAGGAGCTAGAGGAGGGTCGAGATCCTCCCGTCCATAAGTTGTATCCTAAATTGGAGGTCCTCCATTCCTTGATGGAGTTCGAAGACCAAGTCATCGAGGATGGTGAAATTCTCTTTCAGCTGCAAATCCGGCTTGGAATCAGACAACGTCGACGCCTTGTTTCGGTCAGCCCGAACAGGAGATGGCATCCCCATGGGCGACTTTGAGGAGCCAACAACCGGCGCGAGGGGGGAATGAAGTTTCTAGAGGTTGAAGGACCGGAAAGGTGGCGTAGGGAAGAGTCTGGCAAGGTTTCAATTAAAGCTAAGCACTCAAAGCGGGAGACAGGCGCGGTGGAAGAATTCAGAGGTGCTAACTCAGGCAGCATGAGCGGCGAGGAGAGTGTTGAGGGCGAACCAGGAGGAGAAGTCGATGCACGAGGCCGAGGAGGATGCCAAAGAGAACCCCTTCATAGTCTTCCTCGTTGTCATGGCATGGTTTGGCAGTGTAAGTGGAAATGGCGTTCCAGGCCAAAGGGGAGAGCCTGGAGAAGGCCGGGAGTCGTGAACACCATGAGCATGCAAGCAAAACCAGGCAAGGCAGTGGAGGAGTACCGGAGTCGGATCTCGGGAGAGGGAGAGTATCACAAGCAGACGGAGAAGCCATAGCACCACACATAATGGAGTTTGGGTGAACACAAATTAATGCCACTACAAACGACGTGAAAGCCATTTATTACGAGGTAGAGTCGGCGGTAGTTGGCACGAGCTGGTCACATGTCTCGCTACCTTGCTGGCTCCTCCTCTCTCCCTCTGTATGCTAGGTGGTCGAAACTATCACCCCATCCGGGGGTTTTTCCACTTCCTCAGCGTTGCGGATACATTGCTGAAGGATAGGGTGATCCAGAGTAAGGGACGTTTTGCAAAGGATTTTCGGTCCGTCCAAGTTGACCCCCAGATTAGCCAGGTCATCTGCAACCTGATTCACACTCCTTCTAATGTGAGCAGGTATAACCGCATGATTGGGTTGCAGTAAATGTGTAATATTCTTTAGCCCATGTGAGAGTCTCCAGCTGGGTGATATTCTTTCCGGGTCTGCTCCATTTAAAAGTCTGTTGAGGAGGTTGATGATGATTTGAGAGTCTCCCTCTACAATTAGCTGGGTGAAGTTGTGATCCGTGGCAAGTTGCAGCCCCCGAGTAAGTCCCCAGAGTTCCGCCACATTGTTCATGGTATGACCAAGGGAGCCTGCATTAATGAGAATAATGTGTCCATGGTGATTGCGGAAAACGACTCCATAGCCTGCTGCTCCTGGATTGCCTTTAGAGGCCTCGTCAAAGTTGAGTTTGATGAAGTTAACCGAAGGGGCTGACCAAGAGGAGGGACTGCTGGGGGGGGTGGGGACAGAGGGGATGAGATGGTGAGGAGAGAGGAAGGGAAGCCAGTGCTTAAGGATCAGGAGTTCTGAGGGATTGTTTATCAGGTCTTTTTCATTCCAAAGTTGAAGGTTGAGAGTTTCCAGAATATTGAGGCGGCAGCGATTCCAACGGTGTTTCCATGGGAGGGAAGCATTCCTAAAAAGCCTTCTATTTCTTTCCTTCCATACCTGCTAGAGGATGAATACAGGAAGTAATTGCCAAATATGATTTAGGAAGGGAGATTGAAACACTTGGTCCCTCCAGTTCGTAATGGTGTCGACAATGTTGTCTCATTCGCGATCCGAGGTGCGCATAATGAGTGCACTTTGGTCCCAAATTTGAGCAGTGTACGGAGAGGAATTGAGAAGGGGATTCATGGTTTCATCTACCTCCCTACAAAGAATACATATAGAAGGCCCCACAAAGCCTCTTTTTGAGAGGTTATCCCAGGTTAGAATGCTTGAGTGGATCACGAGCCAGAGGAAGAGGGTGATTTTGGGCCAATGTCTGAGGTTCCAGATTTGCACCAAACCTTTCGTGTAAGTGTCAGGTTCGGTTGGATCTTGATGTGGTAGGATTCTCGTATGTTGTAGGTGCCCCTTGGTCGATATCCCCATCGAAGAATATCCTCTCCCATGAACTTGGGGATTTTCCGTTTGAGCATTTCATTCTGGCAGGGTCCCAGATCCACATGCCCGTCCAGGTTCATGCGTTCCCTATCAAGGTGCCAGTGCCGCCAGGTGTTATATTGAGGATTATCTTGCCAATAATCCGCTACTTTTGTCAGGCCTGCCTGTGTAGCTTGAGTGCTGATGCGCTCAACCCAGTCCTCGTGGTCTAGAATTGGCCATTGCTTCCAGGAATCTTTCCAAAAAAGGGTTGTTTTCCCGTTTCTAATTTCCTAGAAAGCATGATGGGTGACTAGTTGTCTATTCTGCTTAGCAGCTGCCCAAATTAAAGACCCTAGTGTGTCTCCATTCCAGTGTATGAAATTTTTTTCCACCACCTCTGGTGCATATTTCTTCCTCCATAACCGTGCCCAGAGGTCCTTGGGATTCTTAAGCCATCGCCACCATATTTTGGCACTGAGGACTTTATTCATGATGGTGGGATCTCGTAAGCCAAGACCTCCTTGCGCTTTGGGCTGACAAAGTTTGTCCCAGCCAACAAGCGTTATTTTCTTCCCTGTGTTGAGGCCTTTCCACAGGAAATTCCTTTGTAAGATTTTAATGGTTGTTAGTACAAACTTCGGAGCAGCCAGCGCCAAGAAGATGTAGGTGGGAAGGGCCTGGAGAACTGCTCGGAGGAGTATGAGACATTTTGGAAGGTTTAGAACTCTAAGGGTCTAGGAGGAGAGTTTCTTGGTAAAAGAAGAGAGAATATGCTCCCAGGAGGAGTTCCGGAGGGCATTGTCAATCAAAGGGATGCCAAGGTATTTGGACAGAAGGGAGCTTATGTTGAAACCTAAGAGATCAAAGATATGGCGCTGAANGATGGAGTTTGCTTCCCGCACAGTTGGGGTACCCATCAGGAGCGTATCATCCACGAATTGGCTATGTGAAATAGGGGGGGAGATGCCATGCAGAGGTAGGCCTGCCAATGTGTTGCTTGCAACGGCTGCGTGAATACATTGACTGAGACCTTCGACCATTATAATGAAGAGGAACGGGGAAAGAGGGTCTCCCTGTCTAATTCCTCTAGAGGGGGTAAAGGGGCGAGAGGGAACACCATTGATAAGGATGGAGAAAAACGCTGAGGAGGTTAGATTCAAGATCCAAGTCACCCAGAGTTTGTCAAAGCCAAAGGCGAGGAGCATTTCCCGCATGTAGTCCCAACTTATCTTATCAAAGGCTTTAGAAAGATCTAATTTAAGGAGCATACATGGCATTCTAGTTTTCTGCAAAGAGTGGATCACCTCATGAGCTAGGATAATGCTGTCCAGGATTTGTCTGCCCTCGACATAGCCTAATTGTTTCGGCGAGATGATAGTTGGAAGAATGGGTTTGAGCCTTTGGGCAATCACCTTTGTAAGAATTTTATAGATGACGTTGCAGAGGGCTATGGGTCTGAACTGCTTGGGATGGTGAGCCTGACCCTCTTTGGGGATAAGAGTAAGGAAAGTAGCATTGAGAGCTTGAAGGACTTGTCCAGCGGAGCGGGAGTCTTCAATAATTTCCCAAACCTCTACCCTGATCATCGGCCAACAATGATGGAAAAAATCACTGGTGAAGCCGTCAGGGCCAGGTGCCTTGCATCTTGGGGTGTCCTGTAGCGCTTGATCCACCTCCTCGATTGTAATAGGCTAGAGCAGAGCTCAGTTTTTCTCCTTGGTGACGAGGGAGGGTACATGCTGCGTTACCTTAGCGATGGCCTCCGATTTGTCCGGAGAAGGTTCCGTGAGGAGATCTTTGTAGTAGTCTATCAGTGTTGCTTCCAAGTCTTCATGGGAAAAATTGGCTCACCATTGGTGGAGATTAGGTGCGTGATTCTATTGGTATGACGACGTTGAATGACGGATCTATGGAAGAATTTGGTGTTGCAGTCCCCCTCCTTGAGCCATTGGATGCGCGATTTCTGTTTCCATAGAATCTCTTCTTGTCCTTTTCTAGCCTCCATTTGTTGATTTATTGTTGCTTCCTGGACTTTAAGCTCGTCCGTTAACCCTTGTAGTCGGATCTGATTTTGAATCATCTTCATCTGCTCTGACAGCTACTTTTGGGAGTCAAATATGTTGCCCAAGGTTTGCTTGTTCTAGATTTTGATAATTTGTTTAAGGTTTTTTAACTTTTGTTGAAATCTGAACATCTTGGAGCCACGGGGGACCTCTGCCTACCTCCACCAATCCTGGATCTTTGCTTGGAAGTCTGGATGGTTGAGCCAGAACTGTTCAAATCGAAAAGGTATTTTCCCTGGTGATGCCAGCACGTCCATCCATAACTGAATGGGTCAGTGATCCGAGCCATGGATATTCAGAATACTTGCTTCCATAGCTATTCCCTCCAGCATAAGGGAATCAAAGATGAGGAAGTGATCAAGTTTGCAGGCAACTTGGTGTGATCCGGTTCTTCTATTTGTCTAGGTAAAAGTGCCATTGATAGCTTCCAGGTCGATGAGATTGAGTTTATCTATGAGGCTGTTGAAGTCATTGGAGTCCTGATCTAGGCGTCTTGATCCCCCTTTTTTTTCCTCCAGACTTCGAATGAGGTTGTAATCTCCCCCAATAGTCCAGCGATTATATCTAGTCAGGTTGGATAGGAATTCCAAGTTCCTGAGGAAGGCTTGCTTGTCCCTTGGGTTGGCCGGGCCGTAGACATTGGTCAGGTGTCTGGGCTTGTTGGAGCCTATAAGCCTGTAATCTGCCATGATATACCATTTGGTAGTAATAAAGTTTTCCAGCAGCACTGAGTTGGGGTTCCATATGATATCCAATCCTCCAGCTATGCCTGTTGCTGTGGTTGACATTGCTTCCCCTTACTTCCAACAATAGGGGAGTAGCCTATCAATGTCTTCGGTTGAACATTTTGTTTCCTGTAGTAATACTATGTCTGGTTTCTCCGCAAAGATCAGATCCCGTAGCAGTTTTTGCTTGCTATGTCCATTGAGGCCTCTAATATTCCAAGAGATAATCTTCATGATGATGGGGGGGTGGGGAGGGGAGGGAAGTTGTCTGAAATGAGGTGGATTTTCCTTGAATTTACCATGAAATGGCCTATTTCCTGTATGAGCTTATTGGTAGACTTCCTTCCTCTTTTCTTTTCATCCTTCTGAGTTTTACTCTGATTCTTTGATTGACTGCTCTGTATCCCCAAACCCTTTCTAGACCGAGCTGTGGAGCTAGCGGAGGAATTGAGAAAGACCTTATGCACCTTCCGTAATTGGTCCTGAGGAATAATGTACAGTTTCTGATGCCTATAGGATGTTCAAGGTGTTCCAGGTCCACCCCAGCTAATTCTTGCTCTTCTAGTTCCATATCAGCGTCACCGTCCTCTGTCTCCAGGAGATCTTGTTGATCCCCTGCCGTGTTTAGGGGCGGGTGATCAACTTCCTTCCCCTGTGGTGGACGTTCTTCCCCCTGGCCCCCAGATTGGGAAGGATTATCCGCGTGGAGTTCATTGGGATTAACGAGGGTTGAGAGGTTCTCTGGTTGATCTTGTAATATTGCAAATTTATTACTAGTGGAGGGATCTTTACTTACTTGGCCTTGCTTCTTTCGTCCTACTTGTATTCTTTTCCCCACTGGTTGAGCGAAGTCGTCCTTGTCTTTTTCGCCTTCTGGGTTCCCTTCTTTGTGAGCCGCATTGAGGGGGCATTCTCTGAACAGATGGCCATGTTCATGGCATTTCCTGCACCTAAAAGGAATGTGTTCATATTCAATGGTCTGGGTCCAATCTTCGTCCTAGTATTCGAGAATTATGGTTCCCGACAACGATTTAGCTATATTCAGGTATACGCAGATGCGTGCATAAGAGGTGTATCACCTCTGTTTGGTAGCTTATGAAGACTTAACATATATTCCAATGGTATTGCCTATACCAGCCAAGACCTCTTCCAGCCAGAATTCCTGGGGGAGACAGTACAGTCTGATCCACACTGGTGCATGAGCAAAATCTTCCTTTTCAGGGCTAAATTTCTCAGTCCAAAATCTTAAGAAGAGTCCTGCTGAGCTATAGAAGTAAGGCCCTCCATCGAAGATGCGATTGCGGTCCTCGAGGTTGTGCAGTATGATTGTGAAGAAGCCATTGGAGCTCAGTTGTAATTCATAGTGTCATTTTGGCTTCCACCAATATTGTATCCATTTTATTAGATCCCGCTCTGACGGCCAGGGCCCTAGGAATTTCCCTACTAGGGCATGGTCTCTCATATATTGCTTTTGCTCTTCTATGCGCGGTGAATTGACAATGTACTTCGGGGCTTGTGGTGCTTGTGGAATGCATTTTCCGGGTAGCCAAGGAGTCGGCGTTGTAGCAGGTACGGCTGCATTCTCTGGATCGATGTCCATCTCCCAGTCCTTGAAAGTTCCTTTCGTTAGGAGTGTTTCCCGCAGATCTGGCGGAGGCTCAAAGGTCGGTTGTTTGAACCCTCTTCCAGTACTTCCATTCGCAGTGGCCTGGTTGTAGGAGGTGCCATTCGACCCTCCTTCCTTTTGATTCATGATCCCCAGCGGGGATGGAAATGTAACAGTACGGCTGAAAATGCTAAAAACCTAATCCGGGTTGCAGAGCTCGCGTCTCATCTTTTCTTGTTTCTGCTCAGACGCTATTGATGGGAGGGACTTTTCGTTTTTAAAATTCAAAGGAAGGGTGTAAGGAAGGCTATGATTTGATTCAAGGGAAGGGTTTAGGTGCATAGGCGGAAGTCAAGGTGGGCGGATCACTCGACTTACGGACAGACTTAGAACTTGGGTATAGGAATGTCCATTCAGGGGCACAGGCGGTGGGTCAAATTCAAAAGGAGGTCAGTCTAGGGGAGGGGGGTCCCTGTACAATTAGTGGCGTTAATATCTCTTCGGGAGGTTTTCATTCTTCTACAGATAAGGCAGGGTTAAACTTTATGGACCCTACGCTACGGGTGAGTGAGGTTGGTGCAGCCAGTAGTTTGAGCATGGAAACCTCATTGGAGGGCTGGAAGGAGGGGACGTTTGAAAGAAAAATATGTGAAGATTTAAGGTTTCCAAAAAATGTTACTACTGCTGGAACGATAAAAAAAATTCTGGAGAGTTCGACTATGGGAATGATAGAGGAGAGTCTGGAGGGTGCAGCTATTACGCCCTATTATTTAAATACTAAAACCACTGCTCACTCAGGGGATACCTGCGCGGGCCTAATAAACAAAAACACACAAACAGACCAGTCGGTGTTGGATGAGATCGAGGATTCACTAAAAAACTTCATCCCAACCTACAAAGTCATGCTCAAAAGACAAACTTTACCTATCTTTACTGGTGGTAATTGTATAAATAATTCTAAGGTACTGGAGGAAAAGGGGGAAAGTACAGGGATTAGCATTGTTTCTAACGGGATTGGGGAGAACTCTTTTTTGAAAGGGGCAGTTCGGGGAGGCTTGGGGAAAGATTTTTCCCCCCTGAAAACTAGAATTGCACGAAGATTAGGGATCGAGAAGGAAAAAGAGACTAATGATGGCACCTCTCTGTCAGAGGGGCCAAGGGCATTTAGAGCACAAAAAGCCCTGGCCAGAGTTAAAAAATGATAGTGGCCTCTTTAAATATCAGGGGGGTGGGGGGAAACTCTAAGTTTTTAGCTATGAAAATATTCTTAGAACATACCTCTCCAGATGTATTACTTATTCAGGAGACCATAGTAAATTCTACAAAGGCTAGGGAGTTTTTTAATAAGTTACTACCAAACTGGTACTTGAGTGTTGTGGACTCATCAGGCCACTCTGGGGGTCTTTTATCGGCATGGAATCCAAAAAAAGTTGAATTCACCGCCTATCTTACCCCTGCAGGGATTTTATTAGAAGGGTACCTAAAGGACCTGGATAAGTGATTAAAGTTGATAAACTGCTATGGACCTTACTCAGACAGAGAAGTTTTTTGGGAGAATATAAAAAGGGATGGACTACTGAAAGAACACTCCTTAATCTTGGGGGGGGGATTTAAACTTTACCACTTCTAGCAGGGAAATATGGGGTGAACGTGCCAAATCAGACCCATTACATTCTTATTTTAATCAGTTGATTCAGGAAGAGGGCTTGGTAGATGTAAAACCCATGAAACTACTTCCTACTTGGAGGAATGACATAAGGGGGCAGGATCATATAGCTAAGAGATTAGATAGATTTCTGATTTCTGAAGATTTGGCTTTGTCAAGGCTGAAATACAATACTTGTCTTTTCCAACAAAAGATTTCAGATCATGTGTCAGTGGTATTGCATATGGAAACTGAACAAGGAAAAGTAAAATATTCGTTCAAGTTTAATTCTATTTGGCTGTAGACCCAGAGTTAGTAAATTTTGTGAGAAATCACTAGATTGGTATTTTGGGATCATAGGCCCTAAATCCGATGGACACTTTAAAAAAAAAGTTAAAATTACTCAAAGGTGGTAATTAAGTGGGAAAGGAAGAAAAAGATGGAAGCAAAGGGTGAATTGATAAAACTAGAAGAAGAATTGGAGGAGTTATATGTAGATAATCTGGGGGGGTTTGAAAATGACGAAGATAAGAAGTTAGTAATAGGTCTAGAAAAGAGAAAGTTGACTCTATTAAGGCAGGAGGAAGAAACTCGGAGGCAGAAGAGTAGGATTAATTGGTTGGCAGTAGGGGATACGAATACCAAATTCTTTCACGCTTATGCTACTTCCAGAAAATAAAAAAATACTATTTGGGAGATTAGGAAGGAAGATGGGACTTTGGTAACTAGTAATCAAGATTTGCAGGTGGAAGCGGTGGAGTATTTTCAGAATATATATAAGGCACAGACAAATCTCCGTATAACTGATCAATTATCACTATTGAATAATTATCCCAGGATGGTTACAGTGGAGGATAATCACAGGGTGATTGAGCCTGTCACAGAAGCGGAAATATTGAAATTTCTAAAAGGATTCAAAGGATCAAAAAGCCCTGGTCCTGATGGATGGACAGTGGAATTTTTATTTCCTTTTTTTGGAATCCTGGGCAAGGATCTTGTGGATATGATAGAAGAGTCGAGGAAGAAAGTTAGAGTCTCTGGTGCCTTAAATGCCACTTTTTTTGCACTAATTCCTAAAAGTGATAATCCAGATTCGTTTGGGGGATTTAGACCAATTTCCCTGTGCAACCTAACTTACAACATCATTACCAAAATAATAGCCTCCAGAATTAAATCCGGCCTATCCTTTGGTATCTCAAAGGAACAGTTTGGGTTCCTTGAGGAAAGGCAAATCACTGATGCTATTGGAGTTGTACAGGAAGTATTACACAGTATAAAGGTGAAAAATAAAAAAGCACTAGTCTTAAAATTAGATATCATAAAAGAATATGACAAAGTTGACTGGGGATTTCTTAGGCTGGTCCTGCTACAGGTGGGCTTGAATTTGGAAGCTAATGATTGGATTATGGGCTGTGTGACATCAACAAATTTTGCAGTGCTGGTAAAGGGCAAGACCACAATTTTTTTCAAAAGTTCAAGGGGTCTAAGACAGGGGTGCCCCTTATCCCCATTTTTGTTTCTTTTAATTGTAGAAGTTCTGAGTAGAGCTATAAAGGAACATGTCCTGGCGAAGAAAATTGAACGCATTCCACTGGCTAGGGGATTAAACATTACACACCTAATGTTTGTGGATGACATAATTCTCTTTGGACTTGGTAGTTTAGAGGAGTGGAAAGTTTATAAAAATATATTGGAACTGTTTTGTAAAGCTACAGGAATGGCTTTCATCCCACATAAATCATCATTTTTAGAAGTTGGGTGGAATGCTGAGGAACTTGTTGAACTGAAGAATTTGTTTCCATTTGAAACAAAACCAATTGATTTAGGATTTAAATATTTGGGGTGTGTCCTTAAGCCTAATTGTTATACTATATCAGATTGGAGATGGTTGGAGAAGAAATCTGAGGCAAGAATTTCAAATTGGAGCCATAGATGGTTAAGCTTAGGAGGAAGGGTTATCTTGGTAAAATCAGTACTAGAAAGTATTCCAGCGTACTGGTTATCTTTAGCAAACATTCCTAAATGTACTCTAAACAATATTAGAAGAAGGATGTTCAACTTTCTGTGGACGGGGAATAAATCAAATGAAGGAGTACATCTGATTAGCTGGAAAAAATTAGCAAAACCAAAAAAGGTGGGTGGTTGGGGTATCAAAAATATTTTTACTTTTGGGAAAGCCTTAGCAGTAAAAAGTCTATGGAGGGGATTAATGGTTCCAGGACTCTGGCATGAGGTAATACTTAAGAAATACCTTAGGGAGAAATCGATGAAAGATTGGTTTAGGGAAGGAAATAAAAACTGGTTTGGAATCTCAAATATTTGGAGAGAACTCACTACATCTTTTAACATAATTGTAGACTGGTTGGCTTGGGTCCCGGGCAATGGGGAAGAAATTAGAATTGGAACAGATCCAATGGTGGGGGCACACAGGTACTACAGAATGACAAAGGAATTAATTCAATCATTGAAGGATCATGCCATTGAATTCCTTGCACAAGCAAGTGAAAGGAATCATGAGGGAGTGAGACAAACAGTCTGGAAAAAGGATGAGTCTTTAGGCTTGGTAGGTGAACAGACAGTGGAATGGAAAAACTATGTGAAGGGATTAATTAACTCGGGTATTGATTTAAAAAATGAA